>JAODAL010004253.1:0-159629 GCA_025379985.1 Phyllomedusa bahiana | reverse complement strand
AAAAACATAAAACAGTTTTCCTGTTCACCGTGGTCCTCTCACTCTCAGAGCAGAAGGACGTGCGCTCTGCTTGGGTTCCAAACAGATCAGTGAAATTATTCATTTCTTCAAAAGAGAAACCTCTCTATTACTGTGATCCTTACAAATTAGTTAGATTAAAAAATGGAAGATTTTTTTTTTAGCGAAAAATTTAAAAAGGAGCATCTACCGCTGTAATTCACGGGGTGGGGGGGGGGGGGGGAGGAGGCCGCGGGCGAACACGACAAGCTCTAAAAAAATACGGATAAAGCCACCAAACTTAGTGTAGAAAATTGCACTCAATAGCTTTATTATTAAATTTTCTATGAAATATTTCCGGGATATTGGGCACCTGCCTTTATATTAGGATACACATCTTTTCTAGAACGCAGGTCTCTTTTTGGTGCAAAACTCCACTTTTATTACAGTATATATTTCAAAAATAGGTTTCATTTTCAATTTTTGCCCATTCCCCTTGTTGATATATCTACCTTGCATTTAAAATCTGAAAACAGCAATTTTATATCACCACGGGTAATTAAAAAGGTGCCAAAAATATCTTTTTTAAAAACGAAACATAACAATACGTTTTTTTTTTGACTTTGGCGCACACACTTTGTTAAATTGGGGCAGCTTGCATTTAAAAATCTGTATCCAGAATTTTTAGTCCCCACGGTGAATTAAAGGGCCAAAAAATTTTTTGTATTAACGAAAACATAACAGATACTATTTTTTTACTTTGGGCGCACTACACTTTGGATAGATCTATTTTGCATTTAAAATTTTTGAATACAGCAATTTTGTAGTCACCACATGAATTATAGGGCCAAAAATACCTTTTATTATCAGAATACATTTCAAACGGGGTTTTTTTTCATTTTGCGCGGGCCACTTTGTTGATAGACTTTTTTGGGGCAGTTATATTTGAATCCACAATCTTTTTTTGATTTGAGGATTTGGAATAGCTGGATTTGCCTCTTTTAATAAGAGACTTTCCAAAACTCTCCATACCTTCTAAAATTTTTTATATTTTGAACAGACAAATTCAGGTGGTAAGCGAGCAAAGGGAGGGAGGAAAGGAGTAGGGGTACGAGAGAAGGTGCTCCTTTCCCACTGCTGCCGACAACACCATGACGCGGATCGTCATTGCAAACCGTCAGGCCTGTCACGCGGGGTTCAGGCCCCGTAAATCTCAGTAACGAACAGTGTCGCCAATCTTCCCCCCCTTCAGGGGTTTAATGCAACCTCATCCAGCATTTTACCTCCTCGTTCTCCAGTCCGGCAAAAAATGTCGCATCCCACCCCACATCCGTCCAACATGAACACCCCCAAATGTCAAATCGGTACCCACCACTTGGATAATCCATTTTCTAAGCCCTCTTTGATAAAAAAAATGCGTTGGGTCAGAAGCATTTTTTTAAAAGATCAAGGGGCCAAAGAGGATTTTTTCTCCTCTGCGCCCAGTTACTGATGCCATCAGAGGAGGAGAAGGAAGCCGGTCAATCGGCAAAATCCCGGGCGGTCGGCAACGCCTGCGTCCCCCTTGCTTGTACCCGCACTCCGGATGCAGAATGTCAGGACGACGAATTTTACCGTGTTAGAGATGATGAGTGAAATTTCGAACCAACATGGGGCTTTTCAGCAGAATTTGCTTGCAGCGCTTCATCACTGGACGAGGGGGAACACATGGGGGAGGTCAGTACCCGGTTCCGCCTTTAAAAAGGAGAGGGCGGGCGCAGAAAACCGCTGAATAAATTTCCCCCAGCCACGTCACGCAAAACCCCCTCCGCTTATCGCCGTCAAAAAGGTCCAGGACCTCTCCCAACCTGGCTTTCTTTGAGCAAGCCTTTGATTCACCCAGGTTCAATGCCGCCTTTTCGTAAAGCATAAGTAAAACAAGAACCCTGGGGTGGTTAACCACCACCAACATTCTAGTCACAGCAGCGAATGCATGATTTTGAAATGGGGGCAACACTTTGGGCCAAAAAAAAGGCCAAAACCCGCCCCGGGCCCCAACCACTGTACACCCTCTGCCCCTCCGCCCCCTCCTCCGCCCCCCAAGCTTCCCTCAGCTCCCATGCTCCAGATCATAAACAGGATCAGCCTCCGCTTCAGCCTCCACCGTCGCCCTTTCCGCCATTTTTGACGATCTGCACGCCGTACAGCGGCCATCAGCACCAGCCTTCTGTCTTCCAGGTTTGGGACAGAAAAAACACTTTAACCCAAACCATCCCAAAGCCAAAACCCTAATGTCGGCATTCCCGGGTTTTGGGCCTTGGAAAGTTTCCTTTTCCCCTCGGTGGACACAGATGGGTTCCGCCACTCAGGGCCCTTGTCTCCCCCAATACCAGATGCCGAGCGGCATTTCTTTGCCAGAAAAGCCATCCCTGCCCGGGGCCACCCACTTCATCAAAATTTCAAGCGCGTTGCCCCTGCATCTGGGCCAAAAGTCTATCTCCCACCGACACATGGACTAGTAAGCACGGCCAAGGGCCGCATACTCTGGACGCTCCTGGGTGAGCGGGGTGGATTCCGGGGTGAGGGTTTGGCTCTCGGGCTGGGGCACCCTTTCAAAACCGCAGGGATGGTGCAGGTTTTTTTCCCCCCAAGGGTCCTTTTGGGGCATCACGTGCCCAGAGAAACCAGGCGGGTTTTTGAAATTAATCTGTCCCGGGGGGACCGTCCACAACAGGTCAGAGCTGTGGAGGGCTCCCGCAACGAACGGGCTGGCTGGGTGCCAAAAACCTTGTCCGGCAAGGGGTGTGCGATAACGGGCGAAATCTGCTGGCCGCCCTTAAATCTTTAGGCTGGAGCACACCCCTTGCCTGGCACAGCCCCATGAACCTTGTCGCCCCAAAATTTCTAAAGAGCACCCCCGGGCCCTGGACTGCCTCTGAGGAAGGCTCGAAGTCTAATTTTCGCATTTCCCCGCCTTTCCCAAACCCGTTTCGCCCCCTGCTCTTTGCAGCGTCACTCCCCTCCCCGTCAACCGCCATTTTTTGATGTGGCAACACCGGAAATTCCACCCTCCACATGCTCCACTTTGTGGCAGCAGCGCAATGCCAAAAAGCAGTACGAAGTGACAAGGCCTTTAAAGCAGGGGGTTCGGACCTCGGGTGTTGAGCCACCGAGAGGGGGAGGCAGGTGAAAGAGCCTGCACCACCTTTGCCAGTTTTGAAGAAGCCCCCAAAATGGTCAGTGCGGGCAATGCCCTTGTCAGCATGACATTGGGTGTCTTATTTTCTGGAACATCGTTGGACACTCTGAAACAACAGTCCCGCCAGCGACGGAGGGGGAAAACGGACCAAGCGGAAAAGGAGCCTTTCTCTCCGTAAAATTTCTAAAGGCCCACAGTTTCACAATTTCACGTCTTTATTGGGGCAGGGGTTTGGGGGGTCCAAGCTAGTGCAAGGTGGCCATCACCTTCAGGGTGCATATCTCAGGCAAGCGGGGCTTGGTTGAAAGCGGCCCGGGCAGGGGGAGGATGAGATGGGGAAAGGGTTCCAACACCGACTTACCGACCCCTCCCTTTGGAAAAGGTTGGCCAAATTTGAGGCGGGGGGAAAAGATGGGGAAATCTTTTTGCTAGTGCCCCTCGACCCAAGGTTTGGAAATCAAGGCTCCATCTCTCACATGATGCTTGATGCTCCATTTCCTCCAACGGATCCTCGCATTAAGGCATCAAAATGAACAACAGTTACTGGGTGGCCACCCTCCTGGATCCCCGGGTACAAAACAAAACTCAGCACTTTCCTTCCACCCACCCAAAAAAGAGTAAAATGCAGGAAAGGGAACCTTCTGATTGATCAACTGAGACACTGTTGCGCTGCTTCCCCCTTCCCAAATTCAGGGTGGAACAAAAACACGACATGACCAAGAGTGCCAATACCGACGGCAGCACAGCGCAGGCAAGGTGGCAAACCCTAAGGGGGTGACCTCGGGCAACTTTGTTTACCCCCCTCCCCAAACGCTAAATGCAGGGCACACATCCAAACCACAGAGACCAGCTTAAGATCATGGGCACACTATCTGCGTCTCAAAACCGATGTTTTTTGTATGTTTTTTCCGACCCAAAGACTTCTGGTATCCAAAAGGGACGAAGGGCCCGAGCTGGCTCGCCCCTCCATAGGGTGTTGCCTCCCCACACCGCGCATATCGGGGGACCTTCAGCACACGGAGGAGCATTTACAACAAACGCACCCGTTTTTCCCAATAATGTAGTCGTTTGCTTTAAATCAAGATAAATCGGGCAGGATCCTGATGTGTTGTGGCCCCCAATTTCCCGAGGTCACCATAAGTTTGCCGGCACTTCACTTTCCCTCTTCAAACAAAATGGCCCTCTTGAAAAATTTTTTTTTTAAAATACATTTCTTACTGCAATTTTTATTCTCTTTTCCCAACAGTTCATTTTTTCTGGTTTTCGGAGGAGACTGTAAAAGACAGCAAGGGTTTCATGACAACACCCCTACCATTTACTCACTTTATCTTAGAAGTTTTCGCTTGTCAATGGTTTGAGGTCATGTTGCGTGAGATACAGCAATAATCATGGTCCTTTGGAACAGAAATGTGGCTTTTAAGTGGGATTTCTCCCTCACAATTTTTTTAAAAATGGCGAAAAGAATTTTTATAATTTTTTAATCATGCGCTTTGAAAAGCAGCAATACTACGGTCCTATTATAAAAAAATGTTGTTTTCTAACAGACATTTTTTTCTTCACAATTGTCCAAATGGCTCAAGGGTCTGCTTTGAATTTTTGGGGCATTTTGCTTTTAAATGCAGCATACTACAGGGCCTATTATAAAAAAAATGTTGATCAACAGACATTTTTTTCTTCACAATTGTCCCCAAAGTGGCCAAGGGGCATGCTTTGAATTTTTTTGGGGGATTTTTTCTTTTAAATCAGCTATACTACGGTCCTATTATAAAAATTTTTTGTTTCTAACAGACATTTGTTCTTCACAATTTCCAAAGGCTCAAGGGGCATCTTTTAATTTTTGGGGGGATTTTGCTTTGAAATGCAGCTATACTACAGGTCCTATTAAAAAAAATGTTTTTTTCTAACAACATTTGTTCTTCACAATTGTCAAAGTGGTCAAGGTGATGGGGCTGTCAGAAACGGGAAAAGGGAGGACACTGTTAATGGGGCCATAAATGACTGTTTTTTCAAGATCTTTTTAAAATAGCTACAATCCCTGTATTGAGACAACCCCTTTAATACAATTAAATAAAAGAAACAAAAGAAATGGTGGGATTCCATCCTGTTTTTTAAAAAAGGTTTTTCAGAATTAAACTCTAAAAAACTTGCATGCAAAATACGGGTAAAAAAATTCCTCTGAATTGTACAAGGGGGGTAGAGGAAAACTTTACCAATGTAGGTTATTTAGAGGGCATGGATATGGGGCCGGGCAGAGAACAAAGTACAGAGACAATTTTCCCCCAGCACGTTTAGTAAAATAAGAAAAAGAATGCCAAGAAAAAGGGGGACCGGGGGGAACAGGAAACGTTTAAACCCCCATATTTTTCCCAAATGAAGCTCAATTTGGTCCGCACTCATACGGAGGGGGAACCTACCCAGGGCGAACAGTATATTCCATTTAAACTAAAATGGTGATTTAAAAACTCCTATTTTTCCGGCACTTTTTTTAAACTTGGGTAGACAGGGTTTTAAAGGCTTCTGCGGGACAGGACAATATAGTTAATGTCCAGTTCAACTAAAATGGTGGGTTTAAAGACCCTTTTCCTGGCACTTTTTAATTTGGGGGGGCAAAAGGTTTTTAAAGGGCATACGCGGTCCCGGGCAGGTATAGTCAATGTCCAGTTCAACTAAAATGGTGGTTTAAAGACTCCTTTTTCCAGCATTTTAATCTGGGGGGCTGCAGGGGTTTGGGGCTCATCGTGCCCCAGGACAGGTATAGTAATGCCAGTAAACTAAAATGGTGGTTTTAAAGACTCCTTTTTCTGGGACTTTTTAATCTGGGGGTCAGCAGGGTTTGGGCTCATGCTGCTTTCCAGGACAGGGATATTCAATGTCCCCTTTTAAGTAAAATGATGGTTCAAATCAACTGCCTTCTGGGATTTTTAATTTGTGGGTGATGCAGGTTTTTAAAGGGCATGCTGTGGTAAAAAAACGGGGTAGGGGAATGGGGGTGATTTTTTTTCTGTGGCTTTTATAACCAATGTGTTGCCTAAAAATGTAGCACTATCCATTTGCTTTTGTGGATGTTAATTCCAGCTTTTCCCCCCCTGTTTTTGGGGTAAGAATGAAGGTGTTGTTCCTCCCATAGACTTTAATGGTCATCGCTCAAATCGCAAACCCACTATCGACTATCTTGTCGATGATGGCCACTATCGACCATCGACCATTCAGGCCAACGTAATCGCTCAACACTAGCCCTAAAAATACATCTTCTTAGGCAGGTCTACATAGATTCCTTATTGCTAACCCCTTCTTCAGTTCCACATTCCTGCCACTCCATGCACTCAGATACTATTATGCACTAATCTAATATAAATGTACTGTCTGGGTTTCAGGTTCATCCACTTTTATGTGTACTACCCCTTATGGAACATGGCTGGACCATTATCTACAATAAGTACATCTCACCTTTTGTCACACACTCTAATCCCATATAGATTGTAGGCTCTTGTGAGCAGGGCCCTCACACAGCTAGTTTGATCTGTTAATAATAACTTTATTATTGTGTAGTGCTTGGTTTTGTACCTGTACCCTCTGCATTATAAAGTCCTGTGGAATATGTTGGTACTATATAAACAAAGATTATTATTTGAATTATTATTACTCAGATAAAGCAGTGAGGTTCTTGTCACATGACTTTCAATAGAGTCCATAATGGTGCCAGTGAAGGTTTTAGATGAGCCTGCTAATACAACAGGGGAAACACATGAACACATCATATAATGCTGTCTGCTCCCATTTTACTAATTATATTTTGTTTTATTTTGTCTATTGACACATGTATTTATATACATCTGTGCTCTGCTATTTGTACTCTATTTTGAAGAATTGAAAAATGTAGTTGTCTTTCGTATCCATTATTCATAGTCCTCTAGACATTGATATTTTTATAGATGTCTAGGGATACTTTAGGGATTCAGTAGTGTGAGGCTGCTAATTGGGGTCACTCTTATTGGGGCGGTTGCTCCATTTGTAGGCAGGACTAGTCCTTCTGATAAGGAGCGGTTAAGGTTAGTTTGTAGTCTGTAGTGTTGCACGAATGAGGTCCTGTTATGTTCCACACAGATTCGACTGACCCTGTTGATGGAACTTCCGGAACCCCAATTTTTTCTCTCACTCTATCACTAACCATAACTATAACTGCAACCCTAACCGTAAGTTTAAGGCTTTGTAGAGGGTTAACCTACAGGTCTGGTGACATGATACACGTGTTGCAGCCTAACTTCCAGTATAAAGTCTTGTCCAATGTCAGTTCTGGTTGCTATAACATTGGGCCTATGTTGTAGTAACCAGAAGTGACATTAGACGGGACATTGGACTGGAAGTTGTGTTACTGGATCTGTAAATTAACCCCTTGAACCAACTTAAAAAACCCTAATCTGAAGTGCAACTTAGAGCCTCATTGTTGAAAACTAAGTCTAATACTTTCTTTGTTGCCCATAGCAGGCAATCACAGCTCCCTTTTCATTACATATAGTGCTCTGAAAAAATGAAACTGGAGCTCTGATTGGTTGCTACAGGCAACAAAGAAATTCTTACACCTAGACAGATTTCATACATCTGGCTCTTACGGTATAAGTTCATATGATGTAATTGAGGGGTGTATTTTGTCGCACAATTGAGCTACTGTACGCCCGAAATGTGTCCCGCAATTACGGTAATTTACAACTCTGAGGCTATGTTCACACGGCGTAATTGCAGCACGTACAGTACGGCCGCAATTACGCCGGGTGATTTGGGAGTCGCGCTAATACGGGGCTGGCCACATTGACAGTCATTACTCGCAGCGCGTATTCACTGGAAGTAATTGACATGTTAATCATCTCCCCACGCATACAATACGATCGTATTGTATGAGCGGGGAGAGGAGGAGTAATCCATAGTTCTCTATGTGAACTATGGATTACTGTAATTTAGGAGCGCATCTCGCTTGTATTAGAGCACAAATACAAAGCGGAATGCGTGCCGAAATTTGCCTGTGCGGATATACCCTAATAGAGAGCTATGAATTACCTCCATCTTCCCCCGATGCATATTGAACGCTGGGTGAAAGACGTGACATGTCGCCGGGGATAATAGAAGTGAATGAGGCCACCCCCTTTTGTCCCCGTGCTTCAGAAGTACGTGATGGCCAACGTGTACTTCTAAAACACCCGGCCTACTGCGGCGCTTACAGCATGCACCGCAATACGCCGTGTGAACATACGCCTAGAATTGGGGTTACAGTTATGGATGATTTTTCGCAAGTTCACATAAAAAATTTAACGACCAGGATGAAAACTTTGGGATTTTGGTCAAATATGACTTTGACCCAAATCCAAAGCGTAAACTAGTTGTCTAACCAGAGAAATGCATAGTTATGGATAGGAGCTGTATGTGAAAAAAAAAATACATATAAGTTTGTGTAACAAAAGATATATCCCACAAGCCCCTCATCAGGATAATCTAAAGCATTAAAAGCCTTTAAGATAAACTTGTAGCTATAAAAACTGCATTCCTGTTTTGTTAAGTCTATTGTATTTATAGATTTTTATGTCCCTTTACTAAAAATATTCGTTTCCATTTCCTTTGTTTGAAATACAAGACAAACACCAAGGAGTGTTCAGGGTGCTTCAAATGTATTTTTGTTTTACTAGATACAGATATTAAAGGGGTTGTCTCACTACAAGGATTGCTGCTTTTTATGTTAAAGATCTCGCAAAAACAAGTCACTTTGCAATATGTGTCCATTAACAGTGTCCTACCTATTCCTAGATATCCCCTCTTGTATGGTCTGCATCAGGTTGCTATAGCTACAGACCTTTTTGATCTCTCCTGATAGGCTGCCAGCGCTGGTTGCTATAGCTACAGACCTTGGTTCTACTGCAGCCTAGTAGAAGCCAGTAAACACTCCCCTGAATTCAAAATTAAACCAAGAAAACAGGACTGAGGTAAGATGAATCGATGGAGTGAGACAACCCCTTTACTGTAAGTTACTTTATACAGTTTTACATATGAAGCAAGGGAAAGGGCAGGTGGTGGTTTCCTAGTGAATACTGCTGATCTATACGATGAAGACATTAAGAGCCTTATGTATGAAAACTGTCTAGCAGTAAGACCGTCTTTGTTGCCCATAGCAACCAATCAGAACTCAGCTTTCATTTCATATAGTGCTCTGGAAAAATAAAAGCTGAGCTCTGATTGGTTGCTATGGGCAATAAAGACGGTCTTACTGCTAGATTGTTTTTATACATAAGGCTCTAAGGCATACATGCCAGCTCTCCCAATTTGGGCGGGGGGTTCCTGCTAATGGGGGTCACCTCCCGCCCCCCCGGAAGAGTTGGCGAACATTCCGCTGCCAGCAGGCAGCGGGGGTTCTTTAAAAGACCGCGGTGCTGGAGTACCGTCAGGACGCTAACCAAGGTCGCTAGGCCGTTCCTACAGGCGGGTGAGGTGGGCGCCACTCACTAGAGGCGGTGCCGCCGCCGCCCTTCCGCCTCCCTCACCAGCCCGGCGATTCTCACTGACTCCGTGCAGCTGCTCATACAGGGAGAAGGCAGGAGGGGTCGTTCCCCTCCTGCTTTCTCCCCTGTATGTACAGTGCCCAGTGTGCGCTGTACATACAGTTCATCTTTGCAGGAGGTGTGACGCATGGCTGTACTCGCACACCCTGCGACGCTGAGTCTCCTCGGTCGGCAGCCTCTGCCGGCCCAGGAGATGTCTGGAGCTGGACTCACTGCAGGGAACCTGGTGAGGTAAGTGGCTTTTATTATTTTATTTTTATTAGCTATTGGGGCACTACCTGGCTATAGGGGGCACTACCTGGCTGTAAGGGGCACTATCTGGCTACAAGGGGGCATCTACCTGGCTACAAGGGGGCATCTACCTGGCTGTAAGGGGGCATCTACCTGGCTGAAAGGGGCACTACCTGGCTACAAGGGGGCATCTACCTGGCTGTAAGGGCATATACCTGGCTACTAGGGGGCACTACCTGGCTACCAGGGGCATCTTCCTGTCTACTAGGGGGCATCTACCTGGCTGTAAGGGGAACTACCTGGTTACATGGGGGCATCACCTCGCTATTAGGGGCACTACCTGGCTACTAGGGGGCACTACCTGGCTGTAAGGGGCACTACCTGGCTACAAGGGGGCACTACCTGGCTACAAGGGGGCAATACCTGGCTGTAAGGGGCACTACCTGGCTACAAGGAGGCACTACCTGGCTACAAGGGGGCATTACCTGGCTGTAAGGGGCATCTACCTGGCTACAAGGAGGCACTACCTGGCTACAAGGGGCATCTACCTGGCTACAAGGGGCATCTACCTGGCTGTAAGGGGCACTACCTGGCTACAAGGGGGCATCACCTCGCTATTAGGGGCACTACCTGGCTACAAGGGGGCATTTACCTGGCTGTAAGGGGCATCTACCTGGCTACAAGGGGACACTACTTGGCTACAAAGGGGGCATTGACCTGTCTATGAGGAGCACTACCTGAATAAAGGGGGTAACTACCTGACTATAAGGGGTACTACCTGGATAAAGGGGGCTATTACCTGGCTATAAGGGGTACTACCTGGATAAAGGGGCTACTACCTGGCTATAAGGGGTACTGAGCTTGAAAATGGGAGATGAATACAGCACCAAAAGGACAATCGGCCCAACCAATGCTAAAATCTGAAAAACTTTATTGCAGTACAAAATAAAAATGTACACGTAGCATCCCCCCGGAAAAATATCCGGATGCGGTTAACGCGTTTCGGGTGTGTTACCACCCTTACTCATATCTTGTTATGAGTAAGGGTGGTAACACACCCGAAACGCGTTAACCGCATCCGGATATTTTTCCGGGGGGATGCTACGTGTACATTTTTATTGTGTACTGCAATAAAGTTTTTCAGATTTTAGCATTGGTTGGGCCGATTGTCCTTTTGGTGCTGTATTCATCTCCCGTTTTCAAGCTCAGTTTTGCCTCGTGGACTCCAGGCGGAATATGTGCACGGACAACCTGGCGACTGGCATCTTTTGGGTGAGTTGGTACCTTTTGTATTCTTTGACTATAAGGGGTACTACCTGGATAAGGGGGGCTACTACCTGGCTATAAGGGGCACTACCGGGATAAAGGGGGTTACTACCTGGCTATAGGGGCACTGCCTGGATAAAGGGGGCTACTACCTGGCTATCGGTGGGACTACCTTGATAAAGGGGACTACTACCTGGCTATCGGGGGCACTACCTGGCTAGAGGGGGCATCTACCTGGCTAGTGGGGGCAACAACTTGGCTTTCTTCCTGAGCCGTCATGCAGTTAGGCGGAGTGGGTGTGGATTTTTCAAAGGGGCGTGGTTAACCAACAAGATGGGCGTGATCATGCTAATTTTTTACCGCTATGCGCGCCACCCTTTCAAATCCCCCACTTACCCACTTTCAAAAGTTGGCAAGTATGCTCTAAGGGCATGTTCACATAGTGTCTTTCAGGACGTATTCCGCGGCCTAATTGCGTTGCAATACATCCTGTTATTACGGTAATCATAGCTCTTATATAGAGAGCTATGATTACCTGCCGTCTTCCCCGCCACGTATTGAACGCCGGGGGAAAGTAGTAACATGTCACTGCATTCCAACGTATACGCGGCAGGGATAATGAAAGTGAATAGGGCTGGCCAGGCACCGGCCTCCCCTGCTCCATAGTAGAACGCACTGATCAGAGCGTTTTTCTAAACACATGGCGTCTTGCGGTGCACACAGGTAAGTGTTACATATATTGGTTACTTCTTGTACTGCAGAGATACAGGGAAGAGGCTGCCAGGGATTGAGTGTCATTGTAATGGGTGCCATGTTTCAAACCAGGATAAGGCTCCATGGGGCAAAGAACTTTATGTGGCTGATTTATTAGGCTAGTGCCGTGTTTCTGTACAAGGGCTATACAATACATGGAAACCTCTAAAGAAGCATTTATTCTATCTACAATACATGAAAAAATCTTTAAGATTCTTAGTTAACATGACGGGGGGAGGGGGGGGGGGGGCATGAGCATTTTTTGATCAAAACATGTGAACTAAGAATCTCAAAGTTTTTTTCATGTATTATAGATAGCATAGATGCTTCTTTAGAGGTTTCCATGTATTGTATAGCCCTTTTAGCAGATGGTGTGCCACTGATATTGGAGTGCGTGTATGTATATATATATATATATATATGCCGCAACCATGCCAGTGGTATCCAAGTTTGCATTGTGTTTTTCAGAAATGTTTTTTTTGTGCAGAACTATATGTTGTATTTTGCATATATTGCTTTTAATCTATATAGGGAGGAAGGGATGCCTCCATTTTGGTCTTTTGCACCCCGCCCATCTCCACAGGTTGTTATATCAGTGCAGTATGCTTGCAAGGTTAGGGCTTTTTTTATTTTTCTCTCTGGATTATGGAGGTCTGTTAACCCAATGAGAAGTCTGAATTTGACTCTAGTGAGAGGTAAGGATAGAGTAGGACCACCCGCCTTGAGATCCCGTTGTAAGCCAGGGGTGGCATAAGCATTTTTTGATCAAAACATGTGAACTAATAATTTCAAAGTTTTTTTCGTGTTTCTGTACAGACACTAGCAGGTACAATTCAGTATTGTGCAATATATGGCCTACCTACTTTATGTTGTGTACTACAGATGTAGCAAAACTGAAGTTGACAGATAATGCACCATGATTTTGGACCATACAAAGTTATCTCAACTTTTTCTGTGTTTTTCAAAGGCTCTTGTTGTCATTTAAGAATAGATAACACAGACATTTATAATAATTTTCTTGCGGGACTCATTAGCAGAGTAAAATACGCTATTGAGTCCCGTAAAACAAGCGCATGCTGCCAGGAAATAGAACAAACGTAGCCCACGCAGGGCTAAATCTGCTCTATCACTCCCTATGGGACCACCACGGCTACATCACAGTACCTGCTGGGCTACCTTTTTTCACGTGAATCTCCCTGTATATACTGCCATGGAACAATTCAACATAGTCCAAAAGTTACTGCGTTTGGCCATTTGAATCCTATGGCTTTACTATCATACACATCAAAATACCGTTTTTACTATGTCCCATGATGGACAGCCAAAACATGTGAATAGAGCCTGTGGCAGACTGACCGTGTGCAGTTACAGGTCTCTGCCACCAGGTGGAATTCAGCAGGGTACCTGCTACAAACGTGCCACCGAATGTCTGGGTTCGGTGGGGGGAGGAGACTTGCTGGTGTCAGTAACAATAAGTGACTGACACATGTAGCTAGAATGGCTGCCTTGCAGCCAGGTATGGGTCTCCTTTCCCGGGACGGTCATAGCGTTGGGTGGGAGGCCGTCCCCACGTTCCAGGCCAGGCTTTGGGCCAGTCCCTGTAGGGCTATAATAGGCCTCCTACTACAGGTGATTGGGAGGTGTGGTCAGCTGAAAGTTGGGGCAGCAGTGGAGCTGGTGAGAGGAGGCTCTTACCCCCCAGGCTTGAGGCAAGCAGGTGGCTGCCTTGAGAAAGTCTGAACCAGTGGAGGCTGGTACAAATGTTGGTGGTGCTGTGCAGTAGGCATAGGCCACATTAGTGAGGGACATATTGAATGTTTAGTCAGTGGCTAGACGGCCGAGGATTTTATTTATATTTTGTTGTTTGAGCTCTGTATACTGTGCCTCAATAAAGCTGGTTGAGGCCAGTTTAAACCAGAAGCCTTTGTTAGTGTACCATCCGTTCAACCCAAGCGGCGTTCCGTGAGCTAAGTACCCCCTGGGATTTTCCCAGATGGCGTCCCAGAGCTGAGCGGCAGCTTACAGGCCTTACCGGTTATATTTTAACAATGTTCATATGATCTAGTTTAAAAAAAAACAAACAAAAAAAAAACACTTTGTTTTATTATCATCACTTGCAGGGGAAAGTATTAATATCTTACGTGCCTTCAGATTTGATGAATTTGTGAAGATATGGCTATGCCAACAAGAGCCTAATGCATAAATTCCAGATCTCTTGCTTGGTCGGGGCAAACATGATAAATTTTAGTTTGTATGCAGTTCATGATCCTAAGCTGCATGAAGATTGTTATGTGACAAAATTGACATTTAAACCTTATTCTACTTGGCATTACGATTACTGCGATACAAAATGTATTATCTTTTATATACTGTGCTACTTTTGCACAACATTTTCTAATAAACAAAACTTTTTTATTATAACTTTTTATTATAACTTTTACATTTTTCTGTCAACATTGCATGGTAGGGGATTGTTTCTTCATCAGCTATAACTTTCATTGGGAAATATTTTTTCCATCTGGAATACATATTGGTTTGACATTTATTAGATGGTGTTATGTGTTTTGCCTTTCACTGTCTTTATTATTACACATGTATATTAGGAACAGATTCTGGAAATGTTCAGGACGTTGAGGAGATATGATTGTGAATATTTGTTTGAAATATGACTACTTCACTACTGAGGAAACAAAAGGAGACATTGAGACCAGTAAACAGAGGACAGACTGCCCTCTTCAGGCTTCTTTTGGTAAAAAGTTTATTACAACAATGTCATTGGTAACTATCAATCCTGATTTATTATTGTAACAAAAAATATGACCTAATAGTTTAGGCCAAACATTTATTTTTACCTAGACATAGCATTACATGAACTTCATTTCTCTTCACAACTACAATATTATTCTGATAATATGTAGTTTGTAGATTGTAAGTCTTCGCCGGCAGGGTCCTCTCTTCCTTTGTACCAGTTGCTATTCATTTAGGCCGACATGTACCAATGGGGCTGCGTCATGTTTTTGTTGAATCTTGCGCCAAAAAACTGTCGTAGCCCTGTTCTATAGATGTATGAACAGTCGTATGCCAAGATTTGCGTCAGGCATGGCACTTTTCAATGCGCCAAAGATATGCTATACGGCAAAGATATGCTATGCTTTGCTATGCAAGGGATACCACACGCCAGATTTATGAACCCACATACAAGGTTTTCACAAACATACTGTTACATTCTACAATTCTTTCTAGCGATTTAGAACAGGCGTGTCGGCACCAAGCTTCATACATGTCTCCCTTAGTGTTGCCATTGTACTTTTTGCTTGGTTTTATGCTATGTATGTAACGCTCCTCAAATGTACAGCGCCCTGGAATTAATGGCGCTTTCAAATAAATAATAATATTAATAATGTAGTACAGCAACCACAGGATAGACTCTTCTCTTCTGTTAGCTAAAATACATTAAGGCAATGTTCACACGGCTTATTGCCGACGTAATTGCGGGGACAGGTTTCGCCCCGCAATTATGCCGGCAGCTGTACAGGGGGGGGGCGGGGCGGGGGGGCTGGCAGTTCGCCGGCCCCATAGACACTCATTATTCACGGTGCGTACACGCCGTAAATAATGTGCATGTCACTTTCTCACCACCCGGCGGATTCGCCGGGAGCGGGGGGGAAAGAGACGGAATCTATAGTTCTCTATGAGAACTGTGGATTACCGTAATGACAGGGACGGATTTCAGCCGTATTGGAGCGCAAATACGGCGCACAGTACGGCTGAAATCAGTCCCAAAATAAGCCGTGTGAACTAGGCCTTAAAGCAACACAAATGTCTTACTTTTGAACATTGTAGAACAAAATAAAAAATAAAACATAACATGTAAACGATTATTGCTAATATCTGTTCTATTTTCCAGTTTTTAGTATTACCTATTGCTATTCAGCAGGCCAAATAATACTATTTATAATGACCATTAATAATGATAGTTATCAATGGTATTAGTGTGCGTTTACACGGCAAAGGACAAAACAGCTCTGTTTTGACCCAAGCAGAACCATTCATTACAACCAGTTTTTGGACTGTTTTTGTTTTTCAGCGGTTTTTGGTTTTTGAATTGTTCTTGTCACTGTTTTTGTCCCAGTTTTCCCAGAGGTTTTTGGACTGTTTTTGTTTTTCAGCGTTTTTTTGGTTTTTGAATTGTTCTTGTCACTGTTTTTGTTCCAGTTTTCCCAGAGGTTTTTGGACTGTTTTTCAAGTTGAAAAGTATACTGAGTGCAAAAGTATCCCTGATTGGTGCAAGAAACCATGTTATCGCCACAATTTAACAATGATGCACAAAGGCCAACTTTTTCACTTTCACTTTAAGCACATGTGCATGTTAACAGCATAAAAATGTGGTTAGTTTAGGCTAAAAAGAGGATTTATAGACACTCGTTCACACTGAAGTGCTTTGACCTTCCTGTTTAAAAAGTGCAAAAGGACCTGCAAAAACACACCCACTGTAGGTGGGATCATTCTTCACTTTTTTCACTTTCTGAGCTGTTTACATTGACTCCAATGTTATTTTTTTGTCTGGAAACAGAGCCGAAGAATGAACATGTGCTAAGTTTTTCAGTCCGCTGGCGGTGTGAAAAAACGCCCGGCGGAAAAAGAGTTCAGTGGGGACTGCTGAACAGTTTTTCTATTGAAGTCTATGGGGGAACCTTGCTTGCAGGTTTTCAGGCGGTTTCTAAAACCACAAATGGTTTGAAAAACCGTCCAAAAACCCTTGCCGTGGGGAAATGCCCTTGTTGTTTATTTGATTATTAATATTATTGTTTTTTGGATGGGGGACTAATGTAGCCACTTAAGGACACATCTGCTTGAGGATGCAACAATTTTGTTTGCTTTTTCATCAATGTATTCTAGAGAGCTGTAACTTTTTTGTTTTATTTTTGTTTTCACTGACATAGGGTTGTTTTTTCAGGATGAGTTGCATTTTTAATGGGAGGCTGTTGTGGTACATAAAATATAAAAAAATAACATGTTTTTTTTGGGAAGAACGGAAAAGAAATGCATTTCTGCATTTTTTTTAATTTTGATTATTTTGTTTTTTTTTAATGAATTATTTTTGTGCTATAAATAAATTACATTTTAATTTTATATTACTTGTTACTTGATTTATAAAATACCATAGCACAATAAAAGCACTTTCTAAAAAGAACAAATCCGTTTTTCTTGTATCACTTTATTATGAAATTTTTAACTTTTTAATGTTTCCATCAACAGAGCTGTGTGAGGGTCTATTTCTTGTGATATGAGCTATAGTTTTATTGGTAGATATGGGCTCCATAAGATTTTGTAATCATTTTTGTTCTTCAGGATGTGGGGTGAACAGGATTTTTTTACAGCATTAACTGATACTAATTATTTGTATATTATGTGAATCTAAGCCCAGGATATTTTTTTTAATAAAACCAGTGTATGACATTCCAGTCTGAATCATTTCCCTCTTTGTCTTTTAACATTTTCTAAAATTTTCCACTGCAGTCATAAGGGCCTGGGATTTTGTTGGCCCAGAGGGAAACTAAGGCATTTTCAATTCTTTCTGAGAAATCAAAGCATTTAAAGTAGCTTTTTCTCTGCTGTCACAGTAGTTCTGGATGTCTGTGCCCCTACCAACTTACGTGATTGGCTACATATGAGGTATTAAATGTACATAAGGGTCACTGCTAATTTCGTTTTTTTTCTCATAGCAAAACAACTAAGGCTATGTTCACACGGCTTAAAATTGGACGTATTTCAGGCCGTAATTATGCGCCGGAGTGCACAAATTACGGCTGGAATACGTCCAAGTCATTCGGGTTTAAACCAAAAGTTTTCATAAGAGAACTTAGGATTACGTTCCTCTCCCAGCTCGGGGTACCCCCCGAGGGGGAGATAATTTACAATGTGAAAATTTTCGGCGGCGTATTTCGCGCCGCTGGTAATTTCAAGTCTAATGGGCCGCGAGGTGCCGGCCCCCCGCAGCCCCCGGCCCCCCCCCCGGCCCCGGCCACACGCCGTAATTGCGGGGCGTAATTACGCCTTGCATTTAAGCCGTGTGAACCTAGCCTAAGACTCTAAGGGCCAGATGTATGAAACGATTTTAGTCTAAAACTCACTTTTTTCCCCATAGAAACCTATTGGGAAAAAAGTGTTTTAGATAAAATCTTCCAATTTTGTTTCATTGATCTGGAAGGCAATGTAAGCCCCTTCTAATTTTTTATTATTATTTATCATTATTTTTTTTTTATTTTTACTAGTACCCTTGATTTAAATTTATACTCACCTCCTCCTTCACCACAGATCCATTGCTGAACCATTTTTACTCTTCACCAGTTTTTTGCTGTTTTCTTGCTTTTTCTAAGGAGGAATGTTGTCACTGCAGCTGCTCTTAGGAAGTAGGCTGTCCAAATGGTGAAGTCAAGCAGTGACAAAACTGTTTTTTTCTATCTTAGAGTTTACTTCTTTTTTTATTTTACTTGTATATATTAACCAATATCAACTGAACACATAGGACCCATCTTCGCTGTATCAGTTTCATTAGTTGACCTAAATTCAAGGTACCACCTCTATGACTGTGTCTCAATACCTCATCTGAGGCCAGGTAAGAAGGAAATCTCCATAAAAACTTAGGGCGCATTCTCACGGCAGAGGACAAATACAGGCTGGTTTGCCGACCGGTATTTGTCATGTTTTGCATCAGTCCCCACAGCTGCGGGGGGAAGGCTTTTCTCTGCAATGAGTGGAGAAAAGCCCTCCCCCTTCACATTGGCTTGCACAGGTTCCGTCTGGAAACCGGACGGAAGTTGTGCTAGCACAATGTTTTGCGGCCGGACCGCGGGCGGAAAAAACATCGGACGGAAAACCCGTGCAGTGGGGACTGCTGCACGGGTTTTCCATAGAGCACCATTGTGCTAATTTTCGGCCGGTTTTTCAGGCGGTCTGAAAAACCGTAAACCGGCTTGAAAAACTGACCAAAAACCTGTGCCGTGGGGACATGGCCTTAGATCCTTCAAATGTAGCATGGTAGGAGCATAGTTCAATAGAATTAGAGGCCCTCTTAGCTTGGCAAAGAAGAGGAACAGAAAACGAGATATTGTTGTTTTTCCACCAGTAGTTTTGATAATGGAAAAAATATTTAAACTATGTAAGCTCCAAAATTTCTTTAAAAGGAATCTGTCACCATTTTTTTTTTTTACTTATTAGATCAAGGCCCTGATACTAGTTCAAGCAGCCAGCTCCACGGTGGGGGAACGGGTAACTGGTAACAGGTAAGTATAGTTGTTTTTATTTTTTCTAATAAATCAGAGGGGCTACAGAGGGCTGTATACATACAGAGGGCTATGCTTCTACAAGAGGTTTTATAACCACAGGTGGCAAATATTCCTACAGCGGGCTATGCAATTACTGGTGGCTATATACAAACAGGGGGCTGTATACATATAATATAGCACCCTGTACATGTATATGCCCCTATATATATACAGCTCCCTGTAGGTGTATATAGCCCCCTGTATGTATACAGCCACTGTAGGTATATTTGGCCCCTGTAGGTGTATACAACCCCCTTTAGGTGTATATAGGATATATACACCTACAGGGGGGCTGAATACATATAGGGGCATATACATATACAAGGTGCTATATTACATATATGTACACCTACAGGGGGCTGTATACACCTACAGGGGCAATATATAACTACAGGGGCTGTATACATACAAGGGGCATATACACCTGCAGGGTGCTGTATACACCTACAGGGGCTATATATACCTAGAGGAGGCTTTATACCTACAGGGGCTATACACCTAGAGTGGGCATATATACCGACATGGGGCCATATGCCTAGAGGGGGTATATATAACTGCAGTGGGCTATACACCTAGAAGGGGTATATATACCGACAGGGGACTATACACCTAGAGGGGGCATATATACCGGCAGGGGATGATATATAACTGCAGTGGGCATACATTCCTACAGGGTGCTCTATACCTACAGGGGGCTGTATACTTGCCTAGAGGGAGGGCATTTATACCTACCATCTACACGGGACTGTATACCTACCTATCTACCTGTAAGGGCATATATGCCCATATATCTACAGGGGGCTGTATATCTTCCTACAGGGGTTATATATGCCTACCTATCTACAGGGACTACTATACCTACCTACAGTGAGCCTATATGCTACCTACCAGGGTATATATACCTACCTACTTAATAGTGGGCAGCATTACTACCTAATTACTTAATGGGGGTGCCTATATCAGTAGTAGGAAATTGTAGGGAAGTGAGAAATCTAAGATATTTGTGTTGTAAATTCTGCAGGGACAGGTTATGGCCATAGGGTTCTCGGTCAGATTTAGAAGAGAAGAGAGAGAACAACTCATCTCAGAAGAGAACAACTCATGAGAGAAGACGTCTCCTGTGAGTCCCTGCATGTCAGGGGTTATTTTGCTTCTGTGTTGGATTAGTGCTGTATTCACTGCCATGAGATGCGACCTGAGCTGATGTCCGACCACTATTTGGTCTATACGGCGGTGTTGTGCACTGAATTTTATTGATAATGTATATATTTATTACTGTGAGTGGTTATGTTGGTTGGGGAGCCCAGCGCATAGCTCTGCCCAGAGGCCCATAATGACATTAAGATGGCCCTGAGAAGGCCACGTGCTATTGATGTGAGTGGTGAACAACAGCTACAAGTACAGATGGACCTCTAAAATACACCAGTGTACTACCAGACATGTCTAAAACAACAGTTTAACAAACCATACGGCATACGGGACTCTTAAGCAAACAGATGGTCACCGCATCATTGCTGACAAAGTTGCATCAGCAGAAAAGATTAAAATTTTCTTGGCAGTATTGGTATTACTTTGTTGAATGGATGTCAGGTGAGAAAGGTCAGAGAACAAACACCCTGCAACCATTGTTGGAAGAGCACAAGCTGGTGGTGGCAGAGTTATGATCTGGGGAATATTTTCGTTCTCTGATCCCACTTCTCCATGTCGAATGCACTCTCTACTGTTTTGGTATGAATTCATCCTTACAGATCATGAACACTCATACATGCTGATTTGATGCTCCAGCTAGACAATACAACATGTCACATGGCTAAAAGTGCCCAGCATTGGTTAGAAGAGCATGACCAAGACTTCAAAGTAATACCCTAAGAGCCTTATTCCCCAGACTTAAACCCAATGAAATATCTGTGGGATCACCTCAATCAACATGATTGCTCTATGGATCATCCCCCACGCACTCTCCAACAGCTGTGGGATGCGCTGCCGTCAGCATGGCTTCTGCCAGTGACAACCTAACACATACCCGTGACAACCTTTATATATACAGTATCTCACAAGAGTGAGTGTACCCCTCACATTTTCGTAAAGTTTGTATAACAGTGTTAATTTGGTGTGGCCTCTATATAACTCAACACACAGTCATCAATGTCTAATTTGCTGGCACCCCTAAGTGAAATTGTGTCTAAAGTGTAAAAATTTTGTGTGGCCACCATTATGTTCCAGCACGGCCTTAACTCTCTTTGGCATTGAGTTCACTAGAGCTTCACAGGCTGGAGTCACTGGAATCCTCTTCCACTCATCCATGATGGCATCACAGAGCTGGTGGATGTTAGAGACCTTGCACTCTTCCGCCTTCCATTTGAGGATGTTCCACAGATGCTCAATAGGGTTTAGGTCTAGAGACATGCTTGGCCAGTCCAGCACCTTTACCCTCATTTAGAGCAACAATTCTTTTTTCAGATTCTCAAGGAGTTCTTTGCCATGCTGAGCTTCCAGTGACCAGTATTTCACACCTTCTACCAATTCACACCTGAGACCTTGTAACGCTAACGAGTCACATGACACTATGGAAGGAAAATGGCAACTTGGGCACAATTTGTCCATTTTCACTAAGGGGTGTATTCCCTTTTGTTGCCAGCTGTTTCAACATTGATGGCTGTGACTTGAGTTATTTTGAGGATACACCAAACTTACACTGTTATACAAGATGTACACTGACTACTGTAACTGCTGGAGTAGTGGATCCTCTGGACCATTGCAAGTGGTGGTATAATTCACGCCAGGGAGCGGAGTGTAAGTAGGTCTGGGTATTCACCAGAGCCCACTGCAAGGCAGTATGGGTTTGCTGCGGCGGGAACAAAATTGTGAGGCAGGGTCATAGTTGGGTGACAGGCAGGAAGATCAGAACGGGCATCAAAGGTGGGTGGCGAGGAACAGAGGCAACTGGTATGGTACACGGAAACACACGAAACAACTTCAGGAATGCTTTCTCTCTATCACTAGGGCACTAAGGAAAGGGCAGGGTTAAATAGGTTCAGCGTCCGGTGATATCCAATCACCGATGCGCTGGCCCTTTAAATTTGACAGAACCAGCGAACGCACGCCCTAGGAAATGGGGACGCCTGTGTCGGAGAGCAGAAACATCACAGGGAGAGCTGAGTAGCTGCAGTCAGGGCCTGGGCTGCGAGTGCACCCGTGGCCCACCATGCGGGTGCGGCTCCACGTGCAGCCAGGGCACGGTGGCACCAATGACCAGGTGTGAGGGTCACAGGGGCACCTGTGACAACTACTTTACATTGTATCAAAGTGTCATATCCTCAGTGTTGTCCCATGAAGAGATATAATATGTACAAAAATGTGAGGGGGTGTACTCACTTTTGTGAGATACTGTGTGTGTGTGTGTAGATATATATATATATATATATATATTATATATATATATATATATATATTATATATATATATTATATATATATAATATATAATATTTATTATTATATGTGTGTGTGTTGTACTTATGTGTATTCTTATATTTTTTAAGCATTAGGATTCCAAATATTAAAATTTCTCAAGGCAGGTGAAAAACTTATTGGTTTTAATGTTGTAATACTGATCATTTCTACGTATGTGAGATTGGGATAAAGCTGAGTGAATTTTCTGTGCAGGCAGCCAATTACCAATCATTGTGTTCTTTAACCTCGAAAGGCCTAGCTTGATCCAAGAAAACCTTTCTCAAGATAGCATACTATCAGCACCCTTGAGAAAAGGTTTCTAGGAACAAGCTAAGGCTGACTAGGGTGGTGACCTTGTCAACTAAGTATGGCTTATAGACTCATTCTCAAGGACTTTAACCTTGGAAACCATAACTTAGGCCCTGGTAGCCTTTGTCAAGCATGCTTCAATGGCATACTATAGAGAAAGAATATCAAGGCCTAGACAAAGCCTTTCACTGGCCAAAGTCTAATGAGTGAAGCACTTAATTCACTGGCTCTTGTCTATGTCTTATGCTTTAGTAAGCAGGCTACATTGAGGTATCTCTGAAAAAGTCTTTCTGGGCCTAGACAAGGCGTTTCAGGAACTTACTCCTCGCTCTTCACAAGAACTTTGTTCAAATTGCCTAGTAAATTATATAACATCTACAAAACTGTATTAGATTCCATAAATATTTTAAAAAGCAAAACCAGTGAAAACTGCGTTGGATAACGTGGTTTTCAACGAGTATTTCCCATCTTATTGCATGTGGATTTAGCTGTGGATTTCAAATTGAAATACTCGTCATGTGGACATAGCCTTAACGCTTCAACAAAATCAGTAAAGTGACAGATCTCAACACCACCCCACATTGACCCTAAATGAAGCTGTCACATGGTTTATGCTAACCTACCTGAGAACAGGATATGATAGAAGGAGAGAAGCTGAGCTCTCTGATCTATAGCTTTATGGGATTTGGAGCAGGGTTTTGAGTAAAAAGCAGAGAAACTCCTTTAACAACAGTGGAAGTCTACATAGACTGATTAGAAGAGTGAAGAAATCAGGCGATACCTTTTTCAGGCTAACTGAGTATATTTGATGGTGAGCTTTCAAGAGGACTAGCTCACTTCTTCAGACAAGTTGTTATACAAGAAATTGAAAATTCACAGACTTTTTATACACAAAAGACATGGACCTTCAAAGGATCTTAGAATTCTTAAAAATAACAAAATGCAATATAAGCAGAGAAGTCATTTCAACAGGTAAAGGGACATCAACTATCTGAAAACTTGTGAGGCATGACGGAGGGGTAAAGAAAATTTCTGTGTTTTATCTCGCAGCCATCAGGTGTAATTTGTGGCCATCAAAGTTCACACATAGTTTGACAATAAAGCTGGCATGATATTTAGCCCATTTTGCAGAGTCTGAAATTTTTTGCATTAATTTAAATTCACTCCTTTTCTCCCTCTGCATCTTAAAGTGTCCCTTTTAAAAAAATAATTTTCAGATCTTCAGTAAAAATGGTATCTCTGGAGAAGTGTTGTGCACTGGAAGATCAGTTCTGCTGTTAATTAATAGTGAATCTGTGGAGTTCATGCGCTGGCTGAGTCTCTGTTCTGTTTCCCCCCCCATAAAGGCCTGTGGTGGGACATTGCTACACATGATCAGATACACCACATTGCTAGACCTGCAGGAAAATGTCCCCCTAATTCTGTGCACCTGTTGGGACTGTGGGACAGGTACACTGTCAGCAGTGTGGATGTGAATGCAGGTCTTGCACCTGTTCTGCAGGCAGGGTGAGGTGCCATTTTCAGTTGGGGCCTTCAGGGCACTCCGGACAATGATACGCCGCAGGTTTGGTGGTTGCCGAAAGGACCCGAGAGGGGGGACTGGGAATCTGTCGTTGAGACTGTTGTCCCTATGTAGCACAGGTTGAAGTTCCTTGGCAATCTTTCGTAGGATCTCCAGCTGTGGGTTGTAGGTTAAACTAGGGGCACTCGTTCTTCCTTCTGGGTCTCTTTGTATGTGAGCAGACTGTCTCTGTTGATGGCGCCCGCTTTGCTGATTTGATTGTCCGTCACTTTTGGCCTGTATCCCAATTGGAGAAATTTGTCCTCAGATCCAGGAGGTGTTTGTGCGGGTCTGTCTTGTCAGAGCAAATACGATTGTACCGTATAGCCTGGCTGTATATAATGGATTGCTTTGTGGTGTTTAGGGGGAAGCTGTCACTCCTGAGGTAGGCCGTTCTTTTCTGTGGGTTTGTGGTACACTGATGTGAGAGCCGGGGTGCTCTTTGATGTGTATTGTTAGTATCCAGAAAGTGGATTTGCTCTCTGAATATGTAATTTTAAGGTTGATGGTGGGGTTGGAAAGTTATTGAAGTCATTATGGAATTGAATTAGGGCCCCCCTCGCCCGCGCCCAAGATGACAATGATATCATCGATGGAAACGGTGGGGTAACATCATGGGTTTGGGGGTTTGCAAGTGGATAATACGCTCCTTCCAGTTCAGCCATAAAGAGGTTTGCATACTGGGGCGCACATCTGGACCCCATTGAAGTTCCCATTCGCTGTAGATATAGGTCCTCTCCAAATTTAAAATAGTTGTGGCTGAGTATACTTAGCAACAACAAGAAGAAAAAGCTCCAGAGACTGAGACAAAAAGGCCCCACTATTACAACCACAAGCACCAGTCCAGCTCAGCAGACCTGTGTTGTGAACCTTTCCCCCTATGAGCCAAACAAACACGAAATGGTCAGTTTCTCCAAAGGTCTCTCCTTCTGCCCTCACCCACTCACTGACCATGTCAAACTCGTAACGACATGGAGGAGTTTTTCAGAAAAATAAGATGAGGGAAATATTTCTATGACAAAAAACCTTTCCATACAGCAGGGGACTCTGAGAGAAACAGACCATAAGGACCCACCAAAAAATCAACCGGGGACTCCACGGCCTGGAATTAATGCAGCACTGGATAAATACATTGACTGTTTCAGAAGCAAGGTAAAATCTGAGATTTTGGGGGAAAAGTAAAGAAACGGGTCCATAACCTAACCCTGAAAGGAACAGAAGGCTATCACTTCACTGAAAGAAAATCAGGACATTTAAAAATAAAACCAGCTGACAAAAGGGGCGCAAAAAGTCATGATGAAACTCTGACTACATCCCGGAAGCGAACAGACAGCTGTCCAACCCCGCCCATTACTCCAAACTTAACAGTATCCCACAGAGGCTATATGAAACAACTAAAAAATATGATCAAGAAGTTTCCAATCAGGTCCAGATGCAGGTAGAGGGGGGTCATCCCGCGGATCCCAGGCCGGGCTGCTTCTACACGCTCCCCAAGATCCACAAAGATGGCAACCCCCGGGAGGCCTATCATTTCTGGTATTGGGACTCTTGACAGAGAATATCTAGGGTTTGGGGGGAAAATCTCCTAAAACCCCTGGTCAGAGATACTCCTAGTTTTCATCCAGGACACCACGGATCTTCTTAACAAACTCAATGCCCTCGGTCCGCTTCCTGAGGGCACCATTTTGGCAACCATGGGGTGTAGAATCCTTGTATACAAACATACCCACAAGGGATGGATTTGCAGCATGTCGGACGCACCTAGAGAAACTAAACTTCCAACAAAACCAGTAACACAGCTCATACAGTTCATACTCAGCCACCCAAATATTTTAAGTTTGGAGAGGACCTTATCTACAGCGAATGGGAAACTTTTAATTTGGGGGCCAGATGTGCGCCCCAGTATGCAAACCTCTTTATGGCTGAACTGGAAGGAGTGTATCAAACCACTTGCACCACCAACCATGATGTACCTCCGTTACATCGATGATATCATTGTCATCTAGACTGCGGGAGGAGGGCCCCAATTCAATTCCATAATGACTTTCAATAACTTCCCCCCCACCATAACCTTAAACTTACCTATTCAGAGAGCAAAATCCACTTTCTGGATACTACAATACACATCAAAGAGCACCGGGCTACTCACATCAGGGGTACCACAAACCCACAGACAGAACGCCTACCTCAGGAATGACAGTTTCCACCCTAAACACACAAAGCAATCCATTATATACAGCCAGGGCTATACGGGACAATCGTATTTGCTCGACAGACAGACCTGGACAAACACCCCCTGGGTCTGAGGACAAAATTTCTCCAATTGGGGTACAGGCCAAAAGTGACGGACAATCCAAATCAGCAAAGCGGCCGCCATCAACAGAGACTTGCTCAAATACAAAGAGACCCAGAAGGAAGAACGAGTGCCCCTAGTTGTAACCTACAACCACACTGGAGATCCTATGAAAGATTGCCAAGGAACTTCAAAACCCGTACTACATGGGACAACAGACTCAAAGAAATATTCCCAGTCCCCCCTCTCCCTTTCTTTCGGCAACCACCCAAACCTGCGGCGTATTATTGTCCGGAGCGCCTGAAAAGGCCCCAACCTGAAAATGGCACCTCACCCCGCCTGCAGAACAGGTGCAGACCTGCAGTCACATCCACACTGCTGACAGTGTACCCGTCCCACAATCCCAACAGGTGCACAGAATTAGGGGGACATTTTCCTGCAGGTCTAGCAATGTGGTTTATCTGATCATGTGTGCGCAATGCCCGACCACAGGCCTTTATGTGGGGGAAACAGGACAGAGACTCAGCCAGCGCATGAACTCACACAGATTCACTATTAATAACAGCAGAACTGATCTTCCAGTGGCACAACACTTCTCCAGAGATGACCATTGTATTGAAGATCTGAAAATTATGGTTTTAATGGGACACTTTAAGACGCAGAGGGAGAGAAAGGAGTGGGAATTTAAATTAATGCAAAAATGTCAGACTCTGCAAAATGGGCTAAATATTCATGCCAGCTTTATGTCGAACTATGTGTGAACAGTGATGGTCACAAATCACGGGCCCGATGGCTGCTAGATAAGACGCAGGAATACTGACCCCCTCTGTCACGCCTCACAAGTTTCCAGATAGTTGACTGCTTGACCTGCTGGTAAATGACTTTCTGCTTATATTGCATTTTGTTATTGTTAAGAATTCTAAGTTTCTTTGAAGGTCCAGGTCTTTTGTGTATAAAAAGTCTGTGAATTTTCAATTTCTTGTATAACATCATGTCTGAAGAAGGGAGCTAGTTCTCTCGAAAGCACACCATCAAATATACTCAGTTAGCCTCTCAAAGGTATCGCCTGATTTCTTCACTCTTCTATATTGCATTTTGTTATTTTTAAGAATTCTAAGATTTCCCTTTGAAGGTCCATGTCTTTTGTGTATAAAAAGTCTGTGAATTTTCAATTTCTTGTATAACAACTTGTCTGAAGAAGAGAGCTAGTCCTCTCGAAAGCTCACCATCAAATATACTCAGTTAGCCTGAAAAAGGTATCGCCTGATTTCTTCACTCTTCTACTATTTTCTATGGCTAACCCGGTACAACATTATACTACATAGACTGATTGACAGCTTTCCCTGCATCAGTGTATATACACAACAAACTGGCAATCACTGTATGTGGGCTGGGTTAGCAAGACTTTCATTTTCTGTTTTACTAATTACGCTCTCAGAAATCCTGCTTCAAATCAAATAAATCTATATATCACGGAGCTCAGCTTCTCTCCCTCTCTCACGTCCTGCTCTCAGGTAAGGTTATATAAACCACCTGATAGGTTCGATTTAAGTCTAGGCTGTCTATATGTGTTTTCAGGTCACTTTTGAAAGCTGTAAAGATAAAGGGGTTCTCAGTCGGTTCTCGGTTTTGAAAACCGGCTTCAAACCTGCTGAAAAACTTTTACATGGACGTTAATGGAAAATCCGTGCAGCAGCCCCCACTGCACGGATTTTCCGCCCGGCAGTGTTTCAGACCCCCGGGGGCCGGTCCGAATAACATAAAACCCGGTTAAATTTTTCCGCCCTTTTTTTTCGGAGGGGGAAATATGTCTATGTAAAAGGGGGGGGGCTTTTCCCGCAAACTGCTGAGAAAACCCGTCCCCCCCAGCCGTGTGCAGGGCACGAAAACAGGAAAAAATACTTGCCCCTGTGCCGTTATGAAAAAGCCCCAAAGGGGTAACCAGAGAAAAAGGCCTGTGAGGATAAGAGATTGCATGAGGAGATTAATGGATTTTTCCCACTCTAAAAAAATTTAGCTTCACAGGAGAAGACATTTTAAATAAAGGGACTTTTTATAACTTTTTTTGGGTCAATAGATTTTATTTTTTGAGATAAGAGACATTTTATGTTTTTTTGGTGCTTTACAGGTTTTTTTTTTAAACATGTTTATTAAATATTGACAATGTACAGTTAGGGGAAAATTCAATATAATCAAAAAGTGGGAATGCAAACCGGTTACAAAAAAGGATGGTAGAACTTTTCGTACATGGGTTTAGAAAAAAAGTACAGTTCAGTTGGGGCTTTGAAAAGCATTAAAAACAGAAAACAAGTAAAAAACTAACCGGGTTTTTATTAGAGCAAATTTTGGGTAGAGAAACATTAAATCAATAAAAACAGGTGTTAAAAACTTTCAGGTGAGAAATCCCTGGAGGAAATCCAAGTTACCCCATAGAGAGGGGTTTTTTTTGTGAGAGAAAAAAGGGGGGATCAATCAACCTTAGTTCACAGGGCAGCAAAAAATTTATCGGGGGGATAACCCCCCGTATAAAAGGGGGGCCTTAGGGCCCTTCCATTGAAGCTATAGCTTTTTAAGGGGAAAAATTAATATGTGAAAAGAAACTGTTCTGTGAACGGGCCCTTTTATCCCCGGTAAAATTTTAAAATTTTGGAGTGCAAAATTCGGGGGGGAAAGCTGTAAAGTGCCCTTTTAAATTTCCCGGTAAAAAGGGGCCCAAAATTGCGTTTCCCAAAAACCTTTTTAATTTATTGGGGCAACCCCCCCCAGAAAAGAAAGCAGGGTTTCCCGGCTGCCCACATTTTTTCCCAACCAAAATTTGGAAGACCCCGGGGAAACATTGGGTAGTCTGGTAGGTGGTAAGTCCCAAAAACTAATTTTAATTTTGGGTGCGGTTTCTTATGATTGGCAAAATTTTGGAAAAAACCTTTGGGGGGGGATAGATGTGCCGGGTTTTCCATTGCTCTAGGGAAAAAAGGCTGGTTTAGTTCCCCCTCCCATTTGGTCATGGTAGAGAATTTACCTTGAGTCTTGCCTAAGAATCATGTTTAAAGAAAGGGAGACCCCTTTTCCCATAACCTTTCTTTTTAAATATGAAGTTGGGGGAAATTGGAGAAAAGTATTCGAGGGGGGGCCAACGAATGGATTGTTCACTGCCTAAGTTGGAGTTTAGGGAAAAAAGAACATTGATGTGGGGAGTTTTTGGTAATTTTTGGGCCCAGGGCCCTTCAAAGGTTTTTTTGTCCCGGGGTTCATCATTTTAATTGCTCAATTGATATTATTTGGGTATTCACCCCAAAAGGTTTGAAAAAAAGGTTGGGGGTTCCAACAACATAAGGAAATTTGGAGAGAGATTTTTTTTTGTATAAAAAACCCCAATTTAAATTTGGGAAACAACATAGAGAACCGGGCTTTGAAGAGATCAGTTAGAAAATCTTTTTAAAAAGCATTTTGGGGGGGGGGCACCTACTATTGAAAAATTTCAGATTTTAGTTTACGGACGGGGGGTGAAAGAGGTGGTTTTCAATATTTTTTCCACAGATTATTTTAAGTTTGGGTGCCACAGATAAAAAGGCCTGCTCCGAAAATTTGGTTGTAGGCAAACCAAATTAAAGGGAAAAGCTAGGCCACCTTTTTTATGACTAAAGTATGGGAGGTCTTTCTTAATTCCAAGGCCTTTCCCTGCATTCCCAAATGAAAATTTTCAAGAAAAAGTTGAAATTTTTGTTCAAAGGGGGAAGGGAAATAAAAAAGGGGGTAGCCTGCAAACATAAATAAATTTTTGGAAGAAAGACATTTTTCACAACATTAAAATTTTGGCAGTTTCCCTGACAAATTGAGAGGAAAAACGTTTTATTTCCCAGTCTAAAAAACTGTTTTAAATGGGGGTTAAATTTTCATTAATGTTTTAATGGGGGTAAGGGGGAAAATTTAATGCCTAAAATTTTTTTTAATTAAAATGTCGCCTGCCCTAAAAATCCAAGGATCCTAGTTTAAGTTGTTGAGCTGACACTTGTTCCCCTGGAAAAAAGAACAGATTTAGATCTAAATTTTAAATTTTTAAAAGGAGAGAGTAAAAAGGGGATTTTAGAAGGGTTTGAATTTCTTAATGGAAGGGGGAAGGGGCGGTGGTGAGATGGGCGAATCCCAAATTTTTTTAACGAAGTGGAATTTTTTAAATTTCAGGAAAAAAACGGTACGGGGAAAGAAATCGAACTTTGGGTACTTCGGGTGAACGAAGTGTGCCCTTTTTATTGATAAAATTGGGTGGAAGGGACATGGGGACCCTGGGGCAAAGCATCTGGGAGGGAAAAAGGGATTTTGCCCGCATGAAATTTCAGAGATGAAGCCCCCAAACAGAGACCCGGGGGGAAAATTTTGTGACGTCCCCCCGCCACTATTAAAAAGTCCGGGCGCGAAGGCCCGGGGGCTCACACTCCTCTCACCCTTTTGGTCTCAGGGAAGGTGCTGCCCCGGCTGATAGCTTTACTGAAGATTTATTTTATACCCGGATTTTTGTGGGGGGGTCTCAGCTTGTCTCAGAGACTGTTTCTTTAATTTTTCTATTTTAAATTTTTTGGGGGATTTGGATTGAAATCCAGTGTTTCGTCCACTGCAAATTTCAAATACATTCCCTTAAACCCAAGTGGGATCTAACCAGTTCCTGGGTTTTTCATTTAAAGAAACAAAACCCTTTTTACAAAAACAATTTCCCCAATTCATTTTTGGGGTGCCCAATTTATTGCGCAATTTACACCAGGGGTTAATTAAGCTTGTTTTTTCTGGTTGCTGACCCCCAAAAAACCGTTTTTTTTCAAGGGAAAAAAACATAAATTTTTTCCCCGTAGCCTTTAAATTTAAAAAGCAAAGGTTAATTACAACTGTACTCCCTTTTTGTTTTGGCGTGAAAAAAACACAAAATTTTAACACCTAAAAAAGGGTAAATAGTTTGGTTTCGGCTTTAATTCTTTGGCGGGAATTTAAACCAGGGGGGTTTAAATTTAAACGTTGGTTTTTTTCTAATGTGCTACCCCAAGAAACCCTCTTTTTCAAAGCCAAAAAAATATAAATTTTTTCCCTGTAGCCTAATTCACAACCCAAAGTTTAAATTACAACTGTATCTCTTGTTGTGGGGCGTGAAAACACGCAATTGTAAACGCTCCAAAGCAAAATTGGGTGTTGTGCGGCTCAATTTTTTGGGGGGCAATTTACCCCAGGGGTTAATTAACTTTGTTTTGCTGGATGCTGACCCAAAGAAACCGTCTTTTTAACGAAAAATTTATAACATTTTTTTAAAAAATTTTCACAAGAAAAAGGTTTTAATTACAACTGAAATTTTCTTGTTGTGTGGCGAAAAAAGAAAAACCCACGCAATTGTAACCGTACAAAGCTAAATTTTGTGGGGGGCCTAAATTTTCTTTGGCGCAATTTTACATCCGGGGGTTTTTTAATTAAGCGTTTTTTTGGTGGTGTGCTGCCCCCAAAAAGAAACGGCTTTTCAACCCCCAAAATAAAAAATTTTTTTCCTTACCCAATTCACAAGCAAAATTTAAAATTACAAGTACCCTCTTGTTGTGTGGCGTAAAAACACGCAATTGTAACACGCTAAAAAGCTATAGTTTGGGGCGGCCCCAATTTTTTTGGGGAAATTTTTACACCCGGGGGTTTTAATTAAGCGTTTTTTTTCCCTGGTGTGCTGACAAAATAAAACCGTCTTTTTAAAACGCCAAAAAAAATATACTTTTTTCCTGTACCCCAAATTATGTCCGAATTTTTAAATTAAGCCTGTTTTTTGCTTTTACTTTTTAGTAAAACAAAACGGTTTTTTTTTAAAAAGGGACACATACAAGAAAAATTTTTCCCCTGGCCATTTGTGGGGCGAAATTTTTATACCCAAGGGTTACCCAAGCTTGTTTATTTGGGTTCTTTTGGAGTAAAAAATTTTAACCCCAGGGTGTATATTTTCATATACGATATCATCAAAAACAGTGTCTGAAACTTTTTAGAAAAAAACTTATGTCATCAGAGAGGTGGCAGGTTTCACCTGGGGAGTGGAAAGTGGCACAAAAAATTCCGGGAAACCCGGCCCCAGGTCCCCAGTACAGAAGGGGGGACGTCGAGAAAGGGGTATGGGTGAGGCCACAATTTGCCGCTGTCATCTCTAGGGGCCCGTTTTGTTTTAAAGAAACCCCGGGGTTTTTGTTTGGTTGACTAGGAAATCCTTTTTCCCCCCAAAATGACATCGGGAAACCCCCAGCCAAGAGCGGGGGGAACCCCTAAACAAACCATTAGTTGGGCAAGGCCCAGGAGGGGGTTTTCAGGGGGCCCTCACCTTTCCTCGGGCCCCCCCTCTGTCCCTCCGGTTCCCTCAGCCAGGATTACAAATGGGGGTCGGGGCCTCAGCGCCACAAATTAGCGGGGGATGAACAATTTGAGCAGGGCAGTCAGAGCTACTTGGCGCGAAGAAAGGGGGGCCCAATACCCCCTGTTTTCTTGAAGAAGGGGGGCCAAAGAAATAGATGTGGAGAGTGTCATGGGAGGTAATGTTGTGAGAGGTCGGCCCCGGCATACCAAGACCCGGGGGGATTTAGGGGCCGCATGACGATGAAAAACAAATAGTGATGATGTAGCCGACCGACTTGGGAGCCGGGGTGAGGGATGGGCTTTTCTCGCAGGAGAAGGGGGGCGTCAGCTTGCGCGTTAGGCAGCAGCGCAGCCCGCCAAGTTTGGGGGGGGTGGGGCCCGGGGGTTAGCAGGATAAACAGCAGTGTGGGGGGTCGGTAGCCAAGCGGGCCCCGGGGTAAAAAAATGCTTCCCCAGGGGCCAAGAAAAGTAGCAGCACAGGGGTTTAGCAGGGGGAGCGGCGGCAGTAGTCACCCCCTTTTCGGAGCGTTGGGGTTAAAATCCATTTCTTGGCAGTGTGGGGTTCTTTCAAAACACCGGGGGGGGCCGGGAAAATAGGTTTTAAAGTAGAATTGTTTGGGGAGAAAGTGAAAACGTGAAACCCGGGAGCTAACGTTGGCACCACGCCCTTTCGTCCAAAAACAGGCCAAAACAAACCCCCATTGGTGGCCTTTGGGGAAACATGGCTCAATGTGGTGGTTCCCTTTTGCCAGCCGCAGCAAAAGCAGTACAGCAGGCCCGTGGCTGATGCTATTGCAAGGGCCGTCAAGGCCCACCAAACCCCTGGAAGGGGCTGTTTTTTTTTGAAAATCCCTCTCCCCCCAGATGCCCCCCTGCCCTCCCCTACTTTATGGCCCCCAGGGAAATCGTTCCCGCGAGAAAGATTTTCAAAGAAGGGCAACAGTATGGCGTCCCAAACCCCTTTCCAAGGTGGCCCCGCAGGGGTGGGCCGGGGCTCCCCGTCCCAAATTGTCGGGTTTCTGGGGGGTCCCCCCCCTTTCCAAATGGTGGACTCTCACCGGTTTTAGAGGAAATAATGGCTTGTGCCCAGCGGATGGGGAGTTCCCAAACCATAATTTCCCCTTTTTTAAAAAAAGGGGAAATACCAGCACTTATAAATATGTAGAAAAAGAAAGGTGGGGGCAGTCCTTGGCTTTGTTTGGTTTTTTTTTCCAAGGTGCACCCGGGAGCGCGGACGTCCCGAAGCGTAACTTAAAAGGTCAGGGCCCCCTTTCTGTCCTTTAAGGGGCCCCCCGGGTGTAAGGGGCTTTTCCCGCCCCAGGCACCCCAAAAACTTTTGGGCGGGGAAAAACCCCCCCTTTTCCCCCCCCCGTTGTTTAAACCTGCTTTCCCTTCGCCAAAAAGTCCGCCCCCCTCCTTTCCCCCACCACCACCCCCACTCGCCCCCCAAAATACCCGCCCCCCTCATATCCATGTGGTTTGGGCACAGCGGTGTCACCAGTTTTACACCGGGTTTCCTTTGGGAACGAAGGGCCCCACAGGGGGGGGAACTGCTTCGCGTCATGCGCAAGAAATCCCATGTGTGGGGTTTCTCCGCGCCAACTGCAAATCGTAAACCCTGGAAAGGGCAATGGGAGGAACATGGGGTCCCGCGTGCACCGAGGGGGGATGGGCCGGGGCCCTGCATGGCGCACGTGTTCAATTGGTTGTGAAAAGGTTCCGAAATCTTCCACCCCATCTTCAAACATTCTGAAAATTTGGCCCGGAAACTGTGCAAAGTACTTTTATCCATTGTACAAAGCCAGGAAAAAACCCCCCTCGAGGGGGCAGTGGCAGAACGGCCTCCCCCAAAAAACCCCTCTGATTTTGCGATGTTTTCCAACCCCCTGGAATTTTCCCGCCTACATTTTTGGACCCCATGTAGAACAGAGAAAGGGGCCCTTAACGATTTTTTGATGTCCAGGCAGGGGCAGGAAATACTCCCCCTGGGTAAAATTTGATGTTACCGTGGCCCGCCCCATTTCATGACACCTGCCGGGGTTTTTTTTAGGGGCCCTTCGAGGAGGCGCGTTATTTGTCAGTCGCCAGAAAAACGGGGTGAAAACATCATTTCCCCGCTTTTTTTTTTTGGGAACCCGATGTGAAAAAAAACGGGTTTGGGGTGGGGACTGGGGACGTGGGACTACATCTCGTGGCCACATGAGTCCGGTGGGGACTGAAAAGGGGGAGGGGGCTTTTTAGAAAAAAAGGGAATTTGTCTCGTGAAAAGAGTGGAAATTTTTTACAAGGGGGACAAGAGAGGAGGAGGGAGAGTGGAGGAGGGTGGAGGGAAAGAGGGGAGAAGGGCAAAATGACCCCCAAGCACCGTGGCAGTATACAGTGGAAAATGGGGGCGGGAGCCCCCGGGGTCACTTTTGCAGATGGGCCCCGCAGGGGATGCTTTTTTGCCTTTGGGTAGTGACAGGCCCAAAAAAGTCCGCATCCGGCAGGGGGGATTGGGTTCTGGCTCTCCACCCTATTGGACCTTCGCTACCGGTCAAAAATGGGAGCCTTTTTCCCAGTATTGAAGGGAAGACAAACCAAAAACTATAGGGAAATTTCCTTTCCGTTTAAACAGTTGGCTTTCTGCCTTGTGCCGGCATCGTTTCCTCTGACGGGGCTGACCGGGGGGTTTCCCCAAACCTCACGTACTACTCCCCCAAAGGGTTTCCCGGGAGAAAGGGGGGGGGGGGTAGGGGCAGTAAACCCGCCCCCATCAGTTTGTAACCTAAGTTCTGAGCACTTAGGCTTCCTTCAACCCGCCCAGTAGGGGGCCCGGCGCCAGCAGCAGCCAAAAAGGACCCGGGCAGTCCCCGAAAACCCAAAAGGGTTTTGGGCCTTTCTTGGAAGCACTCTGCCCCCTCAGTTTGAAGATCCCTGGGTTTCTGGGGAGCCCCAAAATGGATGTGTGGCCGCAAATTGCCGATTTGCGTGGAGAAGGGCCCCCGCCCGGCCCTTTGTGTGGCATCAGAGGGGTTTTTCAGTGTTTGGGGGGGGCCATCTTTACCCCCAAAGGGGGAAAACCCCCCTTGTCCACGGGAAAAAGTGGAACGACTGACCTTTGTCCCGGGTGAATCAGGGGTGGAAACGGCCCGGATTTCCACACCCAATGCCCCTTTGGCGCAGTCTGGGTGCAAACTCCCCGCCTCAGCCACTATGCTGATGCCGCCCAAACCCCCCGATGCCACACATCTGCTGACAGTTTCTCCCTCTGCCTACCCCCATCTTTTTCCAGGGGCTGGGATTGCCCCCCACCTCAACCCCTCTGGGCATTTTTGCCATCTATTTACCTTTATGCTGCTGGCTGTTGCCCTACATTTCCCACTGTGTCATTGTGCCACTGTTTTGACCCCATGCTGCTTTCTGTGGCTGCTGCCCCTGTCCCCACACGTGTCCCTTGGGGCCCCTGCCTGACCCCATGCTGCTGCCCGCCGGGACCCCCGCTTCAGTCATTTTGCAAATCTTTGGGTTCCCCTGTTTTTTTTACCTCCCGAATGTCATTGTGCCACTGCCCGATCTCTGCTGCTGCGGGCGGACCTCCCAAATGTGTGATTGTGCCACTCTTTTGGCCTAATTTTTGTTTTGCCCCCTCCAAATGGCATTTTTGCCACTGCCTGATCTCATGTGCTGTGTCCCTGAACCCCCCACCCTGTATCAAATTTTTGCCACTTTTGTGGCCTAATACTGTTTTTGACGCCCCCTAAAGTCATTTGCCCTGCTTTATTCATACTGCTGCCCCCCCCGTGACCTCCCCACTGTGTGATTGTGGGCCCCTTGTGGTAATTTCTGTTTTGGGCCCCCTCCAGAATTTTCATTGTGGGCCCCTGGGCCCGATCTCTTTCTGCGTGTCGGACCCCACAAATGTATCAATTTTGCCCCTCTGGGCCTTTAAAAAAGGGTTTTTCCCGCCGCCAGAAAGGCATTTTTGCCACTGCCTGATCTCATGCTGCTGCCCTTTTTGACCTCCACCCCGTATTTATTGTGCCACTTGTGGGCCCAATACTGTTTGCCAAACCCCCAGAATGTCTTGTGCCACTGCCCCGTTCATACTGCGCCCTGCCCTGACCTCCACACTGTGGTTGTGCCACTCTGTGGCCCAATATGTTTTGGGCCGGGCCCCCAGAATGTCATTGTGCCCCTGCCTTTATCCTGCTTCTGCTGTCGGGCCCCACACTGTATCATTGTGGGCCCCCTGTGGCCCCAATACTGTTTTGCAGCCTCCAGAATGGGCCAAATTTTGCCACTTGGGCCCGATTTTCATTTCCCGCGCTGGGCGTGAAAACCCCCAACTGTATTATTGGGCCACCCGTTTGGCCCAATTCTGGTTTTTTCCGGGGCCCTCCCCAAAAGTCATTGGGGCCACTGCCTGACCTCATACTGCGCCCCGGTGACCCCACAAAAGTGGGGAGTGCCCCTTGTTGGGCCCCAATACTGTTTGCCGCCCCAAAAGTCAAATTGGGGCCCCTGCCCGATCTCATACTGCTGCCCCCCGTGACCCCCCACACTGTGTATTGTGGCCCCCTTGTGGGGCCCAATACTTTTTCCCGCCCCCAGAATGTATTGTGCCACTGGCCCCATCTCATTTCGCTGCCCCCCGGACCCCCAACTGTGGGGATTGTTTCCCCCTCTGTGGGGCCCAATACTGTTTTGCCGCCTCTAGAATGTCATTGGGGGCCACTGCCTTTATCTATACTGCTGCCCGCCGTGACCCCCACACGGGGTGATTGTGGGCCCTTTTTGTTGGGTTCCCCCCGTTTTTCCCCCCCCAGAATGTCATTGTTCCCTTTCCTGAACCCCATACCCCGCTGCCGCCGTGACCCTCCGCTCTCAGTCATTGTTTCCACTCCCGTGGGGTTTTCCCCGGTTTTGGGCCCCCTCCAGAATGTCATTGGGGCCCCTGCCTAAACCCCATGCTGCTGTGGCTGCCGCCGGGCACCCCCCACACTTGTCCCCAATGTTGCCACCTGAGCTTCAAACTTTTTTTTTCCCGCTTTTTGCTGGCATGGGCTTTATCAGGCTACATTTTTCCCCCTTGATGTTTTTTGGGCAGTTTTGCCCTCTTAAGTGCCCCCGGGAAATTTTTTTAGTGAAGCGATTTTTAAAAGTGGGGCATTTATCTGCATGTCATACCCAAAACACAAATTGTATGAAGACCAAAACCAAGCTCCCCCGCCCTATTAAGCATTGGGACAAAAAGTTTTAAAAAGCCCCTGCAGGCTCTGTGCAGCCTGGAAAAAGCCCCGTTTTTTTCGCCCAAACGTGCCAAAGTAATTCGGAAAAGAAACGAATTTTGGACGGAAAATTCGGCCGATGTGACCCGGATCGAATTTTTGAGAATTCGCCCATCTCTCAGTCGGTGGTTATTAAGCATCACATCATCTGATATAACGCTTATTTTTGATCTGAACATTATTAATTCGTAAGGGCCTGATATAAGGGGGATTGGCTCTAATATGTTCAGCTAGGGGTACCATGCATAACACAAAATCAGGGGGGGAAGAGGGATCCATGACGGTGCCATGTGAAATATCGTAAGGGAGAAAGATATCCGGAAGTGAGGAATTGTGCTGAAGGCGTGGAGTAGAGGGGACATTATAGCATCCAAATAAAACTGACAGCCAAATTTTTATCAAGACAGAGCGAATTATAACCCAGTTAACCCTATCAAAGCTTTTTCGATCGAGGTGGTCAAAAAAAGCTCACATCTGGATGGATGAGCCAGGCAATCTGTAACAAGATCTAATAGGCGCCTGGTACCGTCTCTAGCCTGACTCCTTGAATGAAGCCCACTTGATCTTTATAGTCAGTGATGATACTAATGAATTAAGGCGGGTGGAAATAAGCTTTGTGTAGATTTAAATATCTGAATTTTAATAAGGGAAGATGGGTCTATAGTTAGATGGTTGATCTGGAGCTTTCCCAGGTTTTTGGGATTTTGTAGTTACAATTGCCGCAAAGGAGTTCCTTTAATGGTTTGGTTTTCTAAAAAACCTATCTCTTACAAAGTGATGTTAATGTGGCGAAAGAAGGTCTGAGAAGAGTTGGTTGTACTCCATTAGAAAGGACCATCAGGGACCTGGGGCTTTGTTTTGTTTTACTATACCGTATTGCAGTCTGACTTCGGTAGTGAAAAAGGCGACTATTCAAATTGTGCTAGCTGGGACTAGATGAGTACTGGGAGATTAACAGAATTTAAGAAATGATTAATGTGCTCTTCAGAGGGTGGTGGGAGGAGATGTTCGCTCTCTTGTAGGTTTATAGTGATTAGAGTATAGTAGTCAGCGAAGTAATTTGAATATGTCTATTGGATTTATTATTCTATCCCACCATTGGATGAAGAGAGGTGAGGTGATTCTGGTTTTGGCGTGAACCTGTTTCACTGCTTCGCAACAGTTTGCTTGGACTGCTATCCTATGTATATAGATTTGCCATTTCATTTTGGCCAGGTTGAACTCATATTTGTGAAGATACATAGTTTCTTAATTTATTCTCAAATCTACTAGGGAGTCTTTGTTTTTAGGGTATGGATCAAGTTTAAAATGCTTTGTCTTGTTCTCAATATCAGACAATAACTCACAGAGGGCTTGTTGGCGTTTCTTTTTTCTCTATTGCTACTTTGGATAAATATACTCTAATAAAGGCTTTATGGGCACACCTCAGGGTGTAATTAGAGGAGACAGAAGAGATGTAGTTGAAAAAAAATGTTTAATCTCACGATGCAATATATGAGCTGATCGCCTGTTTTTTTAAGAAGAAAATTATTGAGGCACCAAAGTGAAGTATTTGGGGTATGAATTTTGGATTCTAGGCCATTTAACAGGGGGCCATGGTCGGACAAGGTGATATATCCAATTTTGATGATAAAGAGCTCATTAGAACTATTTTATCTAGTAAAAGAAGTCGATTCTAGAGTGTAATTTTAGGGGCAGAAGAAAAGAATGTATAATTTCTCCGTGGTATGTAATACCTCCAGATGTCTTGAAGGATCTTCCTCTAATAAATATGGAGTTGAAGATCATTGTGCAAGGTTAGTTGCGGTAAGACAGATCTAATCCAAATTAGCAACAAACAACTGAGATTAAAATCTCCTGCCGAGGATCAACCCACCTCTTCTAATGCTCTTTGACTTTGTAAACAACTTTCTTAATGAAGGTAATTTGTGTCTAATTTGGAGACAGAAATTGATGTGAGTGTATAGGGTTTGAAGTTAATTATGCAGGAACAATACATAACATAGCGACCTTCTGGGTCAGTAATAGTTGTAAAAGAGGAGATGAAATAGAATGGCTTTATAGAATTGCTACACCAGCTCTTTTTTTTTAGGAGAGTGAGTTGGGAAAATGTAAGGGATAATTTTATGTTTCAATTCTATGTTGATCTTTAGAAGTGAGATGTGTTTCTTGTAAGCAAATAATATGCTGCCATTTGTGATTTAAAAGTACTATCTCATCCACAAGCAAAAAGTAGCGTTTGAAGGGCGAATTTAATCCTTAACATTATATGTAAGAAGTTTAATAGACATGATTTAAGTAGGGAAGCACGCATGAGCTTACGATGATATTGTTAGTATCTTAAACACCTGAAAAAAAGAGGGTTTACATCAAGTAAAGAGTAGAATTATCCACATTATGAACAAGAACCAACAAAACAAGACAATGAGCAATAAACGTCATTGCTAAGAAAATAAATTATCCTAAAAAGGAAAAATATTGTGGGGCAAAAGCTCTGCCTTGAACCTAAAAAGAAGGAACAGATTCAGAAAAAAAAACGAAAAATAATAATTCTAAATTGAGTTGAAGCATGAGTGTTCCCATCATGTAGCTCCTAGGGTAGCAAACCAAAAAGGATACTGGAAGGACAATCAGTCCAAAGATCTTGGTCTACTGTGGGAAAGGTTTTGTCGGACCCACAAGGGGGTGATTCATCTCTGGATGTGCGTGCTTCTTTCGGACAGGACTGGATTCTTCAGGAGAGGATCAACTTCCAGCTTTTTAAATAGAGCAGGCCTCTTCTGGGGAGCTACAAATGAATTGGGTGGTACCATCCTCTAACAATGATAAGCATTGACTGGGAAAACCCATCTGTTGTGAATATCTTTTTCCCGTTAGTAGCTTGGTGTAGGGGCTGGAATCCCGTCTTCTTGAGATGGTAGCTGCTGAAAGGGTCCGGGAAAATGGAAATTTGTCTGGAAGCTATCTGGTAATTTATCAGCTTTTGCGGAGAGCTCTTAGAAGTTTTCTTGTTGTGTTGTTAAAAATGGATCCGAGCAATAGTGGTCCCGCGGGACTTGCTGTGGATAGATTTTTCGGTTTTGGCGATCCTATGCTATACGGTAATTGTTCAGCTCCTGTTGATTTACACCCGGCAGTTACTAGAGCCATAAGGTTGTTAGGTAAAGTATTTAGTGCGTCAGGGGTAAACAGATTCTGGATGCACACGGACTCTGAACATTGTTTGCGGCGAGACCTAGTCTTCTGTAGGTCTGAGACTTGGCTAAACAGTCGGCTGCTAATCTTCTTCCAGGTACACTAGTGGGTCGATTAAGGCATTATGAGAGGCAGCAAACTCTGACATCTTAGTCTCAACAGTGCTCAGTTCGTTGATGCAAGAGACTCTGATTAATTTGTCTTCAATTTCTCCATTCATTTGCTTTCAGGTAGATTGTTTAGAAGAGTGGAAAGTGGAGAAGAGTTTTGAGAAGCAATGCATCGGTGAGAGGTTGGGAGGCTCCAAGGATCCTGTCTGATCTACGGTCACTGATTCTCGCTCTTGAATGAAGAAGAGTGGGAGAGGATGGGGGAGGGAAATGTGCCCACTTTGGACCGGAAGAGCGGGTCTGTGATGATGAAGTAAAAGAAATTCTCGGATCTTAGTTGGATAGTCTTTGGATTTTTCTTAGTGTGCTCCCATTTCTGGAACGTGGATTTGACAAGACTGCGAACAGGGCTGTAAGAAGTTGGATATTAGATATAAAAGCTGTAATGTTGAAAGGAGGGTTTTTGTGTTGTTTTCTTTTTCCTCCTGTTCTCCTTTCCTTTATCATGTTAGTGATAGTATGAAGCTGCTTCTAAATAAGCATAGCAGAAAAAAGGATACTTCTGCGACAGTGATTGTAAACAGTCTTCTACATGCAGGTGAAAGTACTCTAGAGGAGAGTGTAGGAGCACTGTGGAGTGTGTTCAGGGTCCAGTGCCACTTGAAGTAGTATAACGTGCTTAATTATACAGGAGTGTATCGAGGATGCAGAGAAAGCCTATAATAGACTAGGCTTAGATGTGTGACTTTCAGATATAATACAGCAGCAAGAATTAGCAGAAAAAGTCCTGACAGTGGAGGGATTTCGGACACTTCAGGTTTTAACTGCACTGAGCACAGCACTTCTGACTGAGTAGCTCACTAAAATGAATTCCTGATCACCAGTTCTTCCCAGAAGTAGCAGGATCCAGTTGCACTGAAACAGCAGTACTTATATCAGGATATGCTATGGAGGATGCAGAGAAAGGTTATAATGTTTCTCAGACTGAGATTGGGGCTGTCAGAGGTGATAATGCAGTGACTCAGCAGGAAAGTTATGGTAATGGGGAATGCTGGGCACTGCAGGGTTACACATGACACTGAGGCACAGACACTGCTGATGAATAGCTCACTAAATGGTCTCTTGAGCACAGTGCTTTCCAAGAGGTGGCGATAAACGTTTATATAAAGCAGGGGATATGAGCTGTTAGTAGCTTTGTAGGCAGATTTCAGTGAAGGCCAGCGCAGCCCGGAAAGGGTAGCTGTTACAAGCCTACCTTAGTAGAAGTGAGAGGTTTCCCAGAGTTGTTATTTTGCTTCAGCTCCAGTGCATGAAGATACAGACCCCAGGTTTCACAGGATACACAAGTCTCTGATGTACTTGTCCTCAGAGGGTTGTTTTTAGTTAGGCAAGGTATGGCTTGTAAAGGGTTTATTTGGGCTGCAGAAAGGAGCTGTAGATGGGAGCTCACCAGGCACAGGTCTGCTCACATCCTTGGTCAGGTCACGCCCCCCTGCATACAGTTTCTCATGGTTACTGGGTTGACTGACCATAACTCGCTCTATTGATACCTGAGAGGGTAAAGGAGTAAAGTAAGTGAACATCATACAATGGACAAAATGAGCTCAGAGCAAATAAATTATCTCTTAACAAGATTACGATAGTAAAATGTTTTCAGTCCTCACAGCACATGTACCTTGTGTTTACTGAAGGTTAGATCTCCTGCAATTATAAGCATAACAGCTCAGATACTTACAAAGATGCTAGATTTGCTACTCACTGCTATAGAAGCACCCACAGCCTGAGGAGACAGAGTGAGCGTACAACTGCTTGTGACTCAGTGAAACAACCTAGTGAGAAAACTCCCTGTCATGCTTAGTAACTAGGGCATACACTACTCACAAAAAGTTAGGGATATTTGGCTTTTGGCTGAAATTTCAGGATGAAGTTGAAACTTCGTGTTTGATCCCTGAATTGCCCAATAAATTTAGGGAATCAAATTGAATTGGGATTTAAACACTCCTCCTCATCATGCTGTTCACATTTTGGTATCATTAAAACCAAGACAACACCTTACAGTTGATCAACTGTACCTTTCCATTGCAAGGCTTCAAGAAGGATGCTCTCAGACAGAAGTGCCCACTGTGTCACATAGTGTCACCAGCAGGTTACAACAGTGAGACTGGAAGAGTAACAGAAAGGCAAAGTAGTGGATGTCCTTTGGCTACATCACAAACTTATGACCGCTTCATTGTAAACAATGCCCTATGGTACTGGATAATTAATGCCACACAACTCCAAGCACATTTTTAGGGAGGTGAAAGGCAACCAAGTGTCAAATCAGACTGCATGCTAGACGACCTGACCATACCACCACCAGGCACATACATCATTGTCCTACATGGCCCAGGGAGCATCTTCCCTGGACAAGGGACCAGTAGCCCTCAGTGCTGTTCAGTGATGAAAGTCGATTCACTCTGAGCAGAAATGATGGCTGTCAACGATGCTGGATACCTCAAGAAGAGCACTATGCATCACTCTGTTATCACCAGATTGGCCTTTGGTGGTATTGGTGTTACAGTGTGGACAGGTATGTCTAGACAATGCAAAACTGCCCTATACTTTGTGAATTGTACAGTGACAAGACTCTACTACTAGAATGACATCATTAATCCAGTCATTGGACCTCTGCATGAACAACACATGGCTAATTCCATCTTCATGGACAACAATGCTCCAGCTCATTGAGCTTGCATTGTTAGGGAGCGGCTGTTGGAAACTGGGGCACCTCATATGAAGTTGCCTGCACTTCCTCCAGACCTGAAACACCTAGAAAACCTGTGGGATCAGTTAAGTCACCATGTAGAAGCTCGTAAGGCTGTACTCCTGAACCTCAATGACCTGAGGAGCGCCCTTCAAGAAGAGTGGGATGCCATGCCTCAGCAGTCAATAACGCGGCTTGTGAACAGCAGCTTCCCTTTTGTCCTGTACATTTTGTGTTCTCTTGTTTGTTCTGTCTTCCCCACTTGTGTTTACCTTTGAACCGTCCTCGGCAGATGCAACCTGGGTCTCTAGCAACAAATACCAACCTGCTTTGCGGTGGGTTGTGGTGACGACCTATAGAACGTCTTACATTCATTCTGCCACCGAGAATTGTGTTGGATTGCAGGTAGCAGTTTACTGGATTTTCTGTGTTCTGTTATCTTTTTGCCTGTTTGTGGACTTGCTTGAGTGGCAATTTCACTCTGGGTAATTGGCATTTCCCTAACACCTATAAAGTAACATACTTTTTCTAGAACCAAGATGGGCGCAAACCTGATTAGAGAAAATCTGCTTTTACATGTAAGATAATTTACACCAGAAAGGACCATACATTATAGTTGTGATTAACACCAGCTCAAACTTTTCTGTGAATTGAGACATTTTGCATGCCAATAGCGAAAAAGTTATAGTAGTCATACTTTTTGCACCAATTGAGCTGTTTTGTACCTAGATTAACTAATAACGTATATTAATCAGACATCAATCACTTCTTGTGTGAATTGCATTGTTTTATGTCCATTTATAATTGGATGGTACACTTCAGTTTTATATGTAATAGGTTGTAATTGAATTAATAATAAAAAAGATAGCATAATCACGGTGGGCCATTTGATTGGTATGGCAGCTGGGGGATATTGAAGGCTTCTAGGTCCAGTGGATGAGTTCACCTGGTATTGTACAACCTCAAAAGCTCTCGGAAGGCAACAATGACAAAAAATATAAATCAATGCATTGGAAAAGGGTTAAAAAAATATTGGCCCTCATAAATCTGAGGGATATCTCTTAGTCCTGAGTGTCTTAGCTGCAAAACCGAACTTTAATGCCACAAATAAGATCCAACAACTAAAATCTTCACAGACAAAAAAAGTGCTCATCAATCATCATCTGCTCGTCTGAAAGCTTGTGAAGTCTTAAGAGGCACAGAATGAAATATTTGAAAACCTGACATCAAAACAAAACTGAGCACATAGAATAGACAATTATATTATTTAATTTTATAATTTGGTCAGATAATCTCAGATACTGGAGATTTATTTCAATTACAAATGACAAATGATGTTAATAGGAGGTTTACCCTTCACTCACGTTATAGCACAAAGGAAGTTATAAAACATATTGCCAGTGAAAGAATAAAAGCTTTCTTTAACTTAAAGGGGTTTTCTCGCTACAAAGATCATATCTCTATTGATGGACACCGTAAACAAAAAGCACTTTTGCAATTGGTTTGCATTATCTAAATCATTTAGTATAGCAGCTATGAGCTAATCTGTGTGTTCTACACCTAAAACTGCAGCCTGAGGTTGGGCCATGCCCCCTTTTCTGTTATTGGCTGGCTGATATTTCATTCAGCCTGTTGGGACATGCCCCCTGGATGCGACATGCCCCCTGTGCTGTGATTGGCTGCATGCACTCTTTGCTTACTTCCCTCTGAGATGTGGAAAATGAAAGCGAAACTAGATGCCTCAGCTTGTTGTGCTGGCTGTGTCTGTATAATATAGGCTGTCTGAGCTCCTCTATGCTCATGCCCCAACCTTAGTGAAGAATCGGGGAAATTACAAATCTCTAGCGCTAGATTCCTCTCCCTCCCAAATAACCCCAAAACCTTATACACTGCCCCCCCCCCCATATAAAAACCCCCTTTAAAAACACTCTGCCCCCCCTTTCCCCAAATCCTCCCCTGATAAAAAGGGGAAAGGGAGCAGAGTGCATTCTCAAAATTTGTTTCACCCTTTTCGGGATGAAATGTATAACATTTTGGGGCAAACACTAAGGTAGTTGCCTGTTTCTGCAACTAGGGAAGTCATTCTGTGAAGAGACTTGCCACCAAAGGGGCCTTTGGCCTTGGGTGGGGGGGGCCCAAGGGTTATGGGGGCCCATCAACACAAGGCCCCCCCTGACACTGTATGTAGTTTTGGCTGATATCCACCATTATGGGGTTGGTTTTCCCCCGGAACAGCGCAGAAGGTGGGTGGTTTTTTCCCCGCGTCCCAGGTCTCCGGGTTTTCCCATGTGGGTTTTTGAGCCAGCCCAGGATGGTAAAAAAAAACCCTGCCCTCTCCAAGTGATCGGGGGGGGCGGGGTTTGCTGCAGGGCCCCAGGTAAAACCCGCAGAGCGAGGAAAAAAGCTCTGTCCCCCAGATCTGAATAAGCCAATAAAAGTACAGTAACCAAAATTTAAAAAGGGTTTTGGTGGGGACAATAGGGACAGACCACAGAAAAGAGAGGCCCTCAAAGTAATTAGTGGCAAGAGGGCCCCAAAGATGTTATGTTTAGGGTTTTGGGTTTAAAATTTTAATCTGTCCCCTTTGTACCCACTGCGGGGGAAATAAAGGTTTAAGGGCCAGAAAAAGAAAAGGGACATTTTCAAAGTCCCAAATTTATGGGGTTTTCAAAACCCTTTTCCCTAAACCAAAACGGGGGCCCCCCAAACGCCAACGAGAGCCCCCCGGGATGGGCCAAAAAATGGCGCCCCCGAGTTTGACGGTAAAAAGCCAAAACACTATTTACAACAACCCCAATTGTTGTGGTTAAAAGTAGCTTTTAAAGCCCTGGGGGGAGCAACAGCTCGCAGCATAAAAACTGATAAATTGCAGGAAGCTGCAAAAAAGGGCCCTCCCTCCCTGCAACTGCTCACACAGAATGATTTGTCACCCCCTCTTCAGTAGGGGAAGGGAAACGCCCAAACTGGGGGGAAAGAGACATCCCCCCTAAATTTAAAGCTTTTAAACAGACAGAAACACCAATTTCTTTTGAAACCATTATAAAAAAACCCAACTTTAAGTAAAGGAAAAGAAAGAGATTTCAGTTTTTATAGATGAGTTTTGACGCTTTCTATAGCACCCATTTTAAGTACTAAAACCCAAAATACCAAATGGAGACAGCCCCAAAAAATTTTTTTTTTTAATTTTTGGGTTTGTTAGAAACATCACAGGGAAGAAACAATTACTGATACTCTCCCCCCCAAAAAAGCTTTTTGTCCACTCTGTTATTATTTTTTGATGTTCCTGTTTATCTTAGAAAGTAAAAAAACTTATACTCACCTCTCACTTTGACTGGAAAATAAGCAACTTTCAAAATACATGTTATTACAAAATACACATGCTTTACCTAATACAGGCCTTTTTTGTACCTTCAACTTGCTCTCTTGTCTCCTTGGTTACCAACCACCGTTGTGTGCTTTCCGTTGTGGCCAATAATGCAGCATTATCCAAAAAAGGGTTCTGAGAATATTTTTCCTAGGGCCGGACGGGGCCGGAAAGAGGGGGGGGGTTAAAACATGAGCCAAATACGGGTCACAAGCAAGAAAAACAATAATGCTGTCCCACCCACTAAAAGTACACATAAAAAAAGTATTGCATACATAAAATCTACAAAAAATTAAAAAAAAAACCTATAGATAGTTATCCACACGACCATAAAAACCCTTTAGAATTATTTAAAAAATTTTTAAGTTTTCTCACCATGTTTTTCCATTTTTTCACAGAGCCACCTGCTTTAGACTCCACTTCTTGTTAATTTTTTGGGGGCACTACATGTAAATTCACATACTGCTCTCTATTACAAGCTGGCCTTATGTGAATGAATCGGGAAATTTTTGGGAAAACTGTAGGCACAAGGCAACAGACCCCAAAAAGGGGGTTTAAAGCTTGTCAGAAACATAATACAAAAACCTTTTTTTTTAGAGATAACACCCCACGGGGAAAGGGGATACCATGAATGGACAGGGGCTGCTGGAGAAATAAGAGGAGAGTGGAGGTCAGTGACCTAGGGAACCAGGAGACAAAATTTCTTCTATCTACTAAACAAAGCAAAATCAGAAGAGCAATGTATTTGGTAATAGCCCTTTAATTTACCTTTTGGGCTGACATTTTAAATTTAAAATCAACTTGGTAGAAAATGCCTTTAACGGGAAATTTTAAAGTGTGCCCACGTAAATGGTATAAAAATGTAGAAAAAAATGCCATTTTGAAAATCATGATGCAAAAAAACATTTTAACAAATTACACAGTTTTTTTATATGAAACCCCTTAAACGGCACAAAAAAAAGCCCAAACCCACCATAAAACAAAGCCAAAACAGCTCTAAACTGAAAAAAATGTCCCAAAAACTCAGGGGGCAAAAAAATCCCCAAGGCCTGGTCATTAACAGTATGACGACCATCCATTAACTTTAGATGTCTGGGCAGGGGCCATTTATCTCTGCACAGACATTCTGCGATTTTTGGTTTTTTGCATGAGGGGAAAGTTTTTACCCATTTTTTAAGCTGGGGCCTCCACTGAGAAGGCGGGAGGGATTTTTAAACCTTCTCTGCCTTCCTAAACCTCTCGGATACAATGTTTTAAAGGGGGTTTGCCACGATCAAATATTGATGAGGGATCCTCCAAAAGGGGTTTTTAAACACTTTTCTAAATGTAGTCTTTTAAAAAAGTAAATCATGTGAAAGCTACAGCATTGTTTTACATCCCCCCTTAGTTTCCTGACAGTTTACATTAGAACAACCAGGAGCCGACGGGAAGCTGATCTCGCTGCACTTCTTATCTGTTTGGCAGGGAACATGAATGACTTTAAAGGGGACGGGGGAAAAAAAATCCTTTGCCCTTTTGTATAGAGAATCCACTTAGAAAACTTCCCAAACTCCCGGCACCGGGCTCAGCCCACCTGCTGGGGTTTCCCCTTCCGGGCCTTATCTTCTCCCCTTTAGCACGAAGCAGGAAAAAAAAAAACCCAATAGGTTGTCCCACAATACAGTTCCCCCCTTTGGATTACCAATGTTTGTTTCAAATACAGAACTGAGTTCAGGATTGTGTGGGGGTAAAATAAATGACATCAAAGAAGGGTCCCTTTGTTTTTTTTAAACACAGAAATACAACGCCCCCCCTTTTTTCAAGCCCCCAAGAGGGAGTATCACCTTTTTGGGAAGGAACTCACTTTTTGGCAAAATTTGCTGTATACACAGATGGGCGGGGGGGGTTTTTTAAATCACCCTCAATACTGCAGAGGGCTGTATTTTCCCAGTAACTGGGTCTAATATATCTCCTATTACAGGGCAATTAAAGCAAAAAAAAAATTTAAATAAAAACATTTTATTTTTTTTACCATTAGGGGGGCAAAATTTACAGTTAAAACCAGAATTTTCCAAACTTTTATAAAAAGCCCACATTCATTTTTTTTTCTCACTATCTGAAAAGAAATCAAAAAAACCTTCCCCAAATTTTGGTCAATAGGAAGCAAAAATTTTTTTATATTTGCCACATGCCAAATAAAAAAGAAAAAATTTTTTAAGGAAATTTTTCATTATTTTTCTGCAAAGTCAAAATTTACATATATTTTTTTAATTTTTGGGTAGCATTCCCCTTAAACTAAAAGACTTGGGCCCACACATTTTGGTTTTCCCTTCCACAAGTTTCCACAATAGTTGGTGGGTTTTTTGGGCCCTTTCCTCCTGAAGAAACCGGGTGTTAACTGACCCAAAGATTAAGGTTGCCTTTCTCAAAACCTTCTTTTCAGCTTTGCCCAAAAATTTTCAATACGATTGAGATCAGGGCTTTGTTTTTGGCCACTCCAAAAAATAACCATTTTGAAACCCAAATTTGGGCATTATGAAAACAATTTTTTAAAAACGTTTTCAGTCCCCACATCCAAAATTTTTGGCACAACAAGCACAGTGAAACACAAAAATGTGCAGTGTCAGACTAGAGGGCCGGGGGCCCCCCAAGGGAAAAGTTTTTTTTTGGGGGGCCCCCCCCAAAAGCTACTGTCCCTGAAAATATTCCCCGGTTTCCCCATTGCACCCCATTTTACCACATAAAAAGGGGTGGGGAAAAACAAAATGTGAAGTGTAGTACCAATCCCAAAGTGATTCCCCAAAACATAAAAATCACTTGTCTGCAATCCCACATGTCTGTTTTTCCCCCACTTTTGGGTCACAGCTAACAGATCAAAGACACAGGGCTAAGTACCCACCATTCCCCTCCACTCCCCAATCCCCAAAATACAATAAAACCCTTTTAAAACTTTCCCCCTTGGTCTTTGCACCTCGAAATTTTCAAAAATAAACCCCCACTAAAACCCCCAAAAAAAGGAAATTAAAAGTGAAATTCCTAATCATAGGGTCAATAAATTTCCCGGTTTTAAAAATCAGGGAAAAGGGTTAACCGCCAATACCAAGTGCCGAAAATAACCTACAAAAAACCGCCATTTTGGAGACCACAAAGTTCCAAAACCAGTGCAGGTCACATCACATTACAGTGAAAAAAGCACTTTCATATGTAAACAAAATAACCACTGAAAACAGGGAAAACAACCCCAAAACGTCATCCCGATGAGTCGTTTTCCTTTTCTCATTAATTCCCTTTTTTTTCCCTTCTCTTTTCCATCCGTACCACAACGGCAAAGAAAGCCTTTTTACTGGCTACCACATAGCCGCACCTCTTTAAACCCAAACCCCCCCCTCTGCACAAACTTCCCAGGGATTGAGAGCGGGGTTTAAGTAATAGCTTAAGCACAGTCAAAAAGGGGGTTTGGGAAAGGGGGGAAGAGGACTAACCCCTGGAATTAAACTACAGATATGGGGCTGCTCCCCTCAGAAAAGGGCCTCCTTTTTTGTATGCAAATAGTTAGCGCCTCCAATTTGTCGTGCGAGCACTAGGGGCCTCCTTTAGTATCGCTACAGTTAAAGGGGGCCCCCCTTTTGGTATCCCAAGCATTTTGGGGGCCCCCTTTTTGGGAGTCTGCGGGCCCTTTTGGGGGCCCCCTTTAGGAAATTTTGGTGGCAGTTAGGGGCTCCCTTTGATAGTCCCCGTAGGGCAGTTACGGCCTCCTTTAGGTTTGTCTGCAGGGAGTTAAAGGGCCTCCCTTTCGGGAGTCCCGCGAGCATTTAGGGCTTACCTTTCTCCTGCTCCTGGACGTGACGAGCTGCCCGTCCCGGGTTCTTTTTAAACCCCGGGATAGGGGAGCGTGATGCGGGGACATCATCACGCCCCCCTACATCACCACTAGAGGGCCAGGGCCCTTGGGAGGCTTTAAGGCCTACCCCTTAGGGCCCACCCGGGTAAATAGCGGAGCGCCCTTCCCGGGTCGAGGAAAACAGTTTTTTGGCGTTTTAAAAACAGGAAGGGGCAGGGGCCCCCGGGGAGGGACAGCATTTTCCCCCCGAGGACCACAGGGGAAAAAAAACAACTCCCCCGTGGGCCAAATTTTTACCTGATTATGGGGTTAAAAAAAAAAAAAAAAAAAAAAAAAAAATTTTTAAAAATAATCTAAAAAAAATTCTGCCCGAAAAACTAATTTTGTGAAAAAGAACGATAATCACAGCATACCATTATCTCAACTAGTACCACAAGTATATGTTTGTTATAAATCATGGTTGAGGAGATCTCCCATTACTTATTTCAATTTGAGTCCCTCTGTTCCCTTTTTTCCAGATGATGTTTATTAATGTCTATCTAATGCGAAAAAGGGGGGACACCCATCAAAAGGAGTCCTCTCCCCCACATACACCTCAATCTACACGTAAAAAAACTGCAAAGGGCATTGCCCTTTGACAAGGGCAGCCCCACTAAAGAAGTCTTCATGCTAATAAGACCCTATTAAGACCATAATTGAGATCTCCACCTTCATACAAAAGTGGTCATTTTTTGGGAAAAATAACCCAAAAAAGTTTTTTTCCCTTCCCTTCCCCCAAAGCATTTTCCCCCCCCCTAAAAACACAGGGGGGGTTACTCGGGGAAGAAAAAGGGGAAATTTGTTTGGGGAAACTGGTATAGTAAAGATGCCAGAACAAATTGCCTTTTTAGCTTTGCCCATACATTTTTTAAAAGGATTTAGATCAGGACTTTTTCAAGGCCCCCTCCAAAACATTGACGGGTTATGGTTAAGCCACTTTGTAACCAGTTTGGCAGTATCTTCAGGGCCTTGGCCCTTTGGAAGACCCATTTCCCCCCCATGTTTTAACTTTTTTTTGGCTGATGCTTGATATGTTGCTTCAGTATTGCCACATTATTTTTTTTTCCTCATGATGCAATCTATTTTTTTGAAATTTCAAAATTTCCCCCTGCCCCAAAAAAACCCCCCAACTTTAAAAAAAAAAAGGAAATGCTTTTATGAGGAAAATAAGTCTGCCATCTCCAGAGTCGGGTTTATTGAGGGTCTAACACCACCAGCCACCCAAAAAAAGGGAGCCCCTGACTTTTCACCGTTCGACTTTCATCTGCCCCTAGTTTCAAATGGAGAATTTTGGGGAAATCTTCTTAAAAAAGGTACAAAACAAATCTAAAAAACCTTCCCCCGCACTATCTGAAACCCAAAAAAAAAAATTTTTGTGCTGAATTACATTTATAAATATAAATGTTTCCCTCTTACCTACAAAAAACAACTTTAAAAACCAAAACCAAAAGTCCCAAAACCCGTTAGAAAACCCGGAGACTTACTGTTAAAGGGGTTTAGCTAAATTGGGGCCTTTTTAGATCTCAACAGACCCTGAAGAGGATAGACTTACTTTCCTCCTCAAGCACTTCCACTATTTTCCAGGGCTCCAACCCTTATGAAGTCAGGTCTCCCCTTTAACCTTCAGTTACTTGCTTCTTTCTCAAGGGCCCGGTTGAGAAAATAAAAGAGCTTCCCTGAACGGAAAAAAAAATCCAGGGGCTACTTCTTTTTTTGCAGAACTAGGAATACTTTGAAAATCTTGTAGAACTTCCCAGGATGAACCCCTGTAGACCTCACTAGAAAAAACCCAAAAGGTCAATTTATAGAAATTTTTTCCCCATCCCCCAAATTTCCCCGGTAACCATCCTTGCTGAAAGCTTTTCACAAATATTAACCCTGAAAGGTCATTTTTTAGGGAGCAAAAAACATTAATATAGAGATGGGCGAATGTCTCGAAATTCGGTTTTGCTCACTTTCCCCCGAATTTCCCGAAAAAAAAATAACTTCGTTTTCCCAAAATTTTTTTGGGACAAACCGTTAAAAAAAAAAAGCATTTCCACTTCACAGAGCCGCAGGGGGCGTAAAACGTTGTTTTCCTGCTTAAAAATGTAGAGGGGCTTGGTCCCCGGGCTTCAAACAATGTTGTGTTTTAGTAAAGATACGCACAGACGCCACCGCTCTTAGAATTGCTTTACTATAAGACTCCCGGGGACTTAAGAGGGCAAAACTGACCAAAAAACTGAAGGGGGAATGTACCTGAAAAAAGATTCAATAGGTTCCCGGGTCTACAAAAAAACAAAAAAGGAAAAAAACAAAAGGGGGAAAGGGGGGGGGGCTCAAAAAAGGGGGGGGGGAAAACAAAATGGGGGGGGGGGGCAAGGGGGGCGGGGGAGGGTTTGCGGGGGGGGGCCTGGGGGGCCCGGGAGCCACACACATGAGTCAGAGAGTGGCAAAAATGACATTCTGGAGGTTGGGAAAAACAGGAGTAGGCCCCAAAAAGGGGGGAAAAAAGGAAAACAGGTGGAGTTGACGGGGCCCAACAGCAAGGTCCGCAAAAAGGTAGACAGTGGCACAAAGACAGAGTGTTAGTTCACGGGAGCACCACCCGCAAGCACATGAGGGGCAGACAATTTCACAAAGACACAGGGGGTGCAGGGCACCGGCAAGCAGCATGAGGCCCGACAGTGGGGACAAAAGAAATTCCGGGAGGTGGCAAAAACAGGAGTAGGGCCCCAGAGTGGGGACAATGACAAGTGTGGGAGGTCACGGCAACAGGGCCCCAGCAGCAGCATGAGGGGCGAAAAGTAAACCCCTTTAACACAGTTGTAGGTCACGGCAACACACATTAAGGGCAGAAAAGGCACAATTACATTCTGGAGGTGGCAAAAACCCCGGAAGGGAAAGGGCCCCAGGGGTGGGGACAATTATAGAAGTGTAGGTGACCCCTGGCAGCACAAGAGGGCAGAGAGTGGGACAAGAAATTCTGGAAAGGGGACAAAAACAGGATTTGGCCCAAAAAAGAGGCACAAAACACAGTGTGGAGTTTATTGCAACAACAGCAGCACAGCGGGGAGGGCAGACGTGGCAAAAATGACATTCTAGAGGTTTGGGAAAAAAAGGGGTTGGCCACAGAGTGGCACAATGACCCCCGGTGTAGGTTATGGCGCCCACAGCAGCACATGATCAGACAGTGGGGGAAAAAATGACAGAGGTGTAAGTCACGGCAAACAGCCCGCAAGAAAGGGCCCCGGCATTTACACAAAAACACAGTTTTGCAAGGCACGGCACGGGAACATAAAGGGCAACAGTGGCACAAAAGACTTTTTTTTGGGGGGCAAAAACAGGATTTGGCCACAAGTGGGACAAAGACCCCAGTGTTTAAAGGGCCCCGGCAGGGAGCCACAGCAGCAGCAAAGAGGGCAGACAAAGGCACAAGACACAGTTGCAAATCACGGGGAGCATCCACAGAACAGCATGGGGGTCCCAAAAGTGGGCCCCAAAAGACATTCGGAGGGGGCAAAACAGGGGTAGGCCACAGAGTGGGACAATGACAAAAGTTTTTGGGGTTTACGGGGAGCACCACAGCAGCAGCATGAAGGGCAAACAGTGGCACAAAGCACAGTGGGTAGGTCACCCGGGAGCAGTCCCCAGCCCCAGCAAGAGGTCAGACGTGGCAGAAAGACAGAGTGTGAGGTACGGCAGCAGCCACAAGGGAGCAGCATGAGGCAAAAACAGTGGGACAATGACAATTTTTGGAGGGGGAAAAACAGGATAAGGGGCCCCAGAGGGGACAATGACCAGTGGGAGGTCACGGCAGCACCACAGCACAGCAGAGGGCAGACCCTTGGGACAAAGACAAAATTTTGGAGGTGGGAAAAAAAGGAGTAGGCCCCCAGAGTGGAACAATGGGCACCGTGTGGGGGTTAAAGGCAGCAGCCACAGGGACAACATGAGGGCAGACAGTGGCACAATGCATTCGGAGGGGGCCCAAAAAAAGGGGTAGGCCACAAAGTGGGACAATGACAGAGTGGGATAGGGCCCGGGAACACCCCACCCGCAGCATAGGTCTGACAGTGGCATAATGACACAGTGTGATAGGTCACGGGCAGACAGCAGCATGAGGTCAGACAGTGGCACAATGACATTCTTTGAGGTGGCAAAAAAACTGGAGTAGGACACAGGTGGCCAATGACAGAGCGTGGACGGGACGCGGCAGGAGCAAGCATGAGGCAGAGAAGTGGCACAATGACACAGTGTGGAGGTTACGGCAGCAGCCACTTGCAGCAGCATGAGGTCAGACAGTGGCACAATGACAGAGTAGTGGAGGTGGGTGGCAATACCGTCCCTGGTATAGATGGTTGGTGGCAGATGGAGAATGTCAGCAGATGTGTGGCATCTACGGCGGGTGGCTGCATCTGAATAGTGGCTGAGGCAGGTAGTTTGAACCAGACTCATTTCTCACAGTTTGGTGTGAGCTCATGGGCTGATGTTGTTCTGACGCCTAAGGCTTTTGGTGTGTGGAAATATGGCCGATCCACGCCGATTCATCTTTTCAAAAGGTCAGTCATTTCAACATTTCGTGGACAAGCGGGGTTTCCTTGGGGTAACAGATGGCCCCCGCGCCACTGAAACACCTGGCTCTGATGCCACACTACTGGCGGGGCAGGACAGCTTCTCCACGGCTCAAACTCGGATAAGTTGCGGTCATCCACATCAAGTTTGGCTGCCCACGTAGTCCAGCGGATCTTTTATCTGGGGTGGCAGAGTGCTGTCCAAGTTTTAGGCCACCACCTGTTGGTTCAGGGTCATGCTCCAGGTCCTGCTGCTGCTGATGCTGGGAGATGCCCTCCTCACTAGGCGGGTGCAAGGAAGGCTGCTCATCAGTGTATCCAGTCTTAGGTTGCTTGCTGAATGGAGCTGGTACTGCTCCGACCCTCCCACTTTCCCCCGGCAGCCGCGGCAGTAGTACGTGAGCGCTGAAGAACCCACGGTAAGACCTGTCGAGGAGGGACTCGATGCCGCACATAGGCAGCGGCCAACTGACTTAGGAGGATTCCTTATAGTATTGTGTTTGTCCTCCCTCTCAATAGCTGTGAAAAAAGGCTCCATTTTGGAACCGGTAGCGAGGGTCCAATAGGGTGGAGAGCCAGGAATTTCAATCCCTCTGCCGGGATGCTGACTATTCGGCTGTCACTTGCCAGGCAAATCAGCTGCTGCGGGCCATCTGCACAAGTGTCTCCGAGGGGCTCCCTGCCTCATCTCCACGGTATACTGCCACGGTGCTTGCGGGTCTTCTGACTCGTCTTCCTGCATCTCCATCTACCCTCCTCAGCTGCTCCTCCTCTCTTGTCACATGGGTAGAAAATTCCACTAATTTTCACCGACAATGCTTCTTTTTTTCTATGCTTCCAATGTCCTCCTCCTTCCATTTCAGTCCCACCGGACTCATGTGGCCGCGAGATGTGTCGCCACATCTCCAGTCCCCTGCCATGACTGATTTTAAGCATTGTTCCAGGACTATGAATCAGGTGTTGAATGGGACGTTATTTTCATCCCATAGTCCTGGCGACTGACCAAATAATGTGGCCTCTCGAATGGCCTCAACAAACGGCAGGTGTCACGCATGAGCTGCAACTGGTATGGCTGACATCAAAGTTTACAAGGGGAGTTACCTGTCCGCTGGATCATCAAAAAATCGTTAATAGCCTTTCTCAGTTCATACAGGTCGGTTCCAAACATGTGCAGGCTGGAATTCAACAGGTGGAAAACATCGCATATCAGCAGTGTGTTGGGGGGAGGCGTTCTGCCACCTGCACTTCGAGGTGGGTGTTCCTGGCTTTGTAGGGTATGGGATGAAGTGCATGCACGTTCTGGCCATTTTCAGAATCTTCTGATGAATGAGTGGAAGACTTCAGGAACCTGTTCACACCAGATTGATACGTGCGCCATGCAGCGGCGCATGGACCATCCTCCTCGGTGCAGCGCGGACACCATGTTCCTCCCATTGTCCAGTCACCTTGGTTCCGATTTGCAGGTTGGCGCGGAGAAAGCCACACATCGATTTCCTTACTGCCATGACGCGAGCAGTTCTCCCCTGTGTGAACTGCGTGGGACATGCTGTGCCCTACACATGTGGTATGATGGGAGCAGTACTTGTGGAGGCTGAGGATGGTGGGGAGGTGGAGGAGGCGGACTTTGGCACAGGAGCCACAGTTTGACATAGTGGAGGAGAAACGGCGTTCCTGTCCCAAGTTGTTGTGTGCCTGGGTCGGAAGCACACTTCACCCAGTGGGCCGTAAAGGACATGACTAGCCCTGACCGTATTACAGCTCCAGACGTCCGCGCTGCCGTGCACCTTGGAACAAAACCGATAAGCTCAAGGACTGGCCCAACTTCTGTTCTAATATTGTATGAGTGCTGTACTGCCTTTTTTGGAAAAGAAATTCGGCTTGAAACTCTCCATCTCGGTCATCACAAGCATTAGTTCTCTGAACGGAGCAGAGTCCACCATTTGGAATGGGAGGGACTGCAGCACCAACAACTTGGACAGGAGTCGGTCAGCTTCTGCACTTTAGGATGGTTGGACGCATTACTGTTGTCTCTTTGCAATCGCCTCGCTGAACGACTGCTGGCGCCTGAGTAGCGGAGGTAGCAGGGAGCCATCTGGACCCGGGAGATGATGTCAAGAGAAACACCGCTCCCTTCTGCAGAGGTGGTGGGAGCCTTGACTGGCTGCAATGACAATGCGTGCCACTGGGCGCTGTGCTGGGCGGCAGGATGGACCACACATCTGAGCCACGTTTCCCCAGGCCACGGATGGTGACCGCTGATGTGTTACGCAGAGCACGTGTGCCAACGTTAGCTCCCTGAGGTACGCTTCACTTTCGGCCATACAGAATTCTACATATACTCATATTCGGCTCCTCCGATGTTTAGCAAAGAAACTGCCACACCGCCAAGTAGAGGATTTTACCGCCAAACGCTCCGCACTGTGTGGACTACTGCCGCCGCTGCCTCCTGAGCCCCTGTGGCCGCTACTTTCTTGGACCTGCGAAGCGGGTTTCTTACCCCGTGGCGCTTAGCTTCCCGGACCTCACACCTGCCTGCTATACTGCTGACTCACGGCCACACGACCCACTTGCTGGGCTGCGCCCTGCTGATGCGCATGCTGACGCCCTCTTATCTTGATGATGTTGAAGCCCTTGCCTCACCCGGCTCCACCAAGTGCGATCGTGCTACATAATAATCGATTGTGTTTAATCGTCCACTGCTGTCCCTCATCACCGGTCTTGGTATGTCGAGGCTGAACCTCAAAGCATGACTACCATGCCACTCTCACATCTATATTTGCGCTAACTGCAAGAAAGCAGGGGATATTAGCCCCACATTTCTTCAGCTGCCAAGTAGTGCTGACTGGCCCTCCTCAAATGTTTCAATTCCCTAGCTACATAGATGGCGCTGATCCCAGTCCACCATAGTGATCTCTGGCTGAGGGACCGGATGGTCAGAGGCCGGGTTTGAGGAAAGGTGAAGGGCCGCTTGCACCGCTACGGGCCCATGCCAACTAAGGGATGTGTCTGACGTTCCCACCGGACTCTTGGGCTGGGGGTTATCCAGATGTCATCTGGGAGGAAGTGGATGACCTAGATAACCAATCAGGGAACCATTGGGTTGACTGACACAACAACGGCGTAGATGACAGCGCAGTTGTGGCCTGCTGCGACGTCCCCTTGCTGTGCTGTTGTCTGCGGAACCTGGGCCTGGATTGTTTGTGCACTCTGCCACTCGAGGATGAATAGCCTGCCACTCTCTGTCTGACATACTGTTTGTTCTAAAATATAACCATAACGGCTGTTTGATTGAAGATATCTGTATAGATAAATACAACACCACGTTTTTTGACTCCAAATGAACCCAGTAAAAAAACCAAGGTTGGTAACCTTTGATATAAATTGCTCTCCAAACCCATATGGGCAGGAAAAATTTACTTGTATGTGTCGTTTAAAACTATGTGTATTTACTGAAGATAAAAGCACAAACAGGTTAACCCCTTACCGCCGGAGCCAGTTTTGGCCTCTCTGACAGAGCCCCTATTTTTCGAAATCTGTTCTGTGTCACTTTATGTTAGAGAATAACTTTTGACACTTTTACCTATTCCAGTGTGACTCAGAGATTGTTTTCTCGTGACACATTGTGCTATAAGATAGAAGAGAAATTTTGGTCCAAAAAATGATTTTTGTGAAAAATATCAAATTATGGTGAAAAATGTGAAAAATTTACCAATTTCAAACATTCAAAATTTCTGGCATGTAAGACAGATAGTTATTCCCACTCAAAATGTTTTAACTAGCATCTACCCATATGTCTTGCCTGTAGTTTGGCTTAATTTTTTTAAATGTTTTTTTTTTTTTATGAACATTTTATGGCTTTACCAAATTTAGTGTAATTTTCAATTTTTCAGATAATTGCTTATATACATATTTTAGGGACCAGTCAGTTCTACGTGAATTTGATTGACTGTATGTTAGATTGACCACCATAAATGACCCCCCCACCCCCACCCATCTAAGAAACTACCACCCCTTAAAGTATTCAAAACAGCATTTAGAAAGTTTATTAACCCATTAGGTGTTTACAGAAATTAAAGCCAAGTGGAAGTTGAAATTTCAAATTTCACTTTTTTTTGCAGATATTCAATATTTATGCATTATTGACAAGAAATACGGGTAAATGTGATCAGGGAAAGCAAATTAAATATTGATTCCCCAGATTATGCCGATTTTCAGAGATATCCCATATGTGGCCTTGAGCATTTTGGCTCAACACCAAGACCCAGATTAGGAGGAGCACCTACTGGACTCTGGGGCCTCATCTTTCATTACAACTTTTATTTAGGGGCCATTTTCAGGTTTGAGGACACCCCTAAGGTTCCAAAACGAATAAAATACCCCTAAAAAGACCCCATATTGGAAACTATACCCCCTTACGGAATTTTATCCAGTGGTGTAGTGAGTTATATTACCCAACAGAGGCGTTTCACAAATTTTTTTTAGCGTTCGGGCTCTGAAAATCAAAAAATTTTTTTTTTTCCAATAATATGCAATTTAGCTGAAAATTTTTCAATTTTTACAAGGAATCTTGGAAAAAAAGCCCCAAATTGTGTTACCAATTTCATTCAAGTTCGGACAATACCCTACATGTGGGTGTAAAATGCTGTTTGGGCGCATGGCAGGGGGTTACAAGGGAGGGAGTGTCTATTTGGCTTTTGGCGACACAGATATTGGTGGGGCTCCATGTCGCATTTCATCCAAAGCCCCAAAGTACTAACAACAGGTGTAACCTTCCAGAAGTTGCTCCATTTTCGGATTCAACGCCCCTCAGGGATCTCACTTAAGGGGTGTCATTTTTTGCATTTTGGGTGCCACAGGAGTTCCGTAGTTTTTTTTCAGCACTGGGCCATGGAAATGGAGGGGGGAAAACGCAGTTCCGCCATGTTTTTGGGTTCATTTTTACAGTATTGCCTACAGGATATATGACCGGGATAACTTTACTATGGGGGTCGGTACAATTACAAATCGATATAAATTTTATATAGTTTTTTAATGTTTTATTACTTTTACACAAATAGAAGCGATTTTATATAACAAGTTGCGTTTTTATGTTGTCCTATTCTGATCCAGCCTAGCTTTCTTATTTTTTTTCATATGGAAGCTGCTTGTGGGCTTGTTTTTTACGTGAGAGTTGATGTTTTTATTGATACATTTCGGGGGCATATGATGCTTTGATCAATTTTTTTTAAGGTTTTTGTGATAAGCACATTTTGTACAAAAAACAGCATTCCTGGTAGTGTTTTTATTTTTATCTTTTTTTAACAGCGGTCACGGTGCGGTTAAATTACATAATAGGTTTTACTCAGCAGGTTGAATACGATTTAACAAAGCGATACCACATTTGTATATTTGTTTAATTGTTTTACTGCTTTTACACAACTTAAAAACACATTTATTTGAAAGGAAAAAACATGTTTTTGCATCACCGCAGTCTGAGAGCCTAACCTTTTTTTGTTTTTCTGTTTATGGAGCAGTTATAGGGACTTTTTTTTTGCGGATGAGTTGGTCGTTATTTTTGGTATATTTTTTGGGGGGGACTAGACTTATGATAGCTTTTAAATACTGTTTTTTGAGAAAGGTAGGGTGAAGAAAATTCTTGCAATCCTAAGACAGTGTTTTTTTATTTTTATTTTTAATAGCGTTTCACCGTGCATTATCCTTTACAAGTTTTTTTTACTCTCGTGGGTTTGAGACGATTACGGTGATACCCAATTTATGTATTGTTTTTTTCATTGAAATCACAATTTTTTGAAAAAAAAAGCTGTTCTTTATTGTGTATATAACAATTATTTATGCATCGCTATCTTCTATATAGCCGAACATTTTTAATTTTTCCCGTATACCATGAGCTGTGTAAGGAACAAACTTTTTTTTGCTGGATGAACTGACGTTTTAAATTGGCATCACTTTGACTGTTGATATGAGTTATTTTCATTACTTTTTACCTCCCTCATTTATGTGCTGCGAATGAAACAAAAATCGCTATACTGTTGGACTGTTTTTTGGTTTTTTTTTTACGGGTTCAACGTACGAGTTAATTTACATGACAGATTTTATAGGGTGGGTCGCTACCCGCACGCGGCAATACAAATATGGGTACCTTTATTTCACTTTTTGATCTTTTTTATGGGCATTTGGCGTTTGTAAAGGGGAAAAGTGCGTTGTAAGTGTTTTTATTTTATTTTTTTGTGTTAGTGTTTTACTTTTTTAAACTTTTTTTTTTAAACTTTTTTCATAACTTTTTACACTTTCCCCCAGGGGGGAATTGCATGAACGATAGTCAGATATTTATGCAAGTTGGAGATCAGCATTACAGTTTATAGCTGTATCCTGGTTCTCCATGGCTATACTGTCTGTCACGCTGCCCACAAATGCATAGTGGGCACTCGTTGACCGTCACCAGACAACCAGGATGCTGTCATTCATGCATCCGGACCTCGTATGGTCTAGGAGACCGGTATACGGCGCTCAGCGCCGTTACTGCGCTGAGATCGGCGGGCAGCTGTAGCTCACTCCTGCCGCCAGCCCGAGCCGCGCTGTCGCGACCACGATGTCGCGACATCGGGGTTAATCCCCCGCGGCCGGAGCGCACTCCGCAGTGGGGGCATTGACGGCATGATGCATGCGGTAATACTACTCTGGTTTCAATGCCCAGCGATCTTAGCGCGCTCCTCCGCTTGGGAGCGGAGATTGCCGTGACGTACTCATACGAGCAATTTGCGGGAACCCCTTACCGACATTGCCGTATGAGTATGACAAATGTCGGTAAGGGTATAATTAACCTTCGGATATGAATTATGCTACAGAATTTTTCTGTGGCGGTGAAAAAACAAAGTTGCTTTTACTGAGTACAACTGCAGGAACAACGCTTAATTAACCCCTGGATGTAAAAATTGTGCAGAAGAATTGATGCAGCCACAAAACTACTAGCTTTGTAGAGTGTTACAATTGCGTGTTTTCTACGATACACATCAAGAGAAACAATTTTAATTAACCTTCGCTTGTGATTTATGCTACAGAAAATAGTATTTTTTGTGGTGAATAAAAGACGGTTGCTTGGAGTCACCCAGCAGAAAAAACAATGCTTAATTAACCCCAGGATGTAAAGTTCGCAAAAAGAATTGAGCAGCCTAAAAGGAAGTGGTATTTGTATTGTATAACATCTTTTTTCTTTAAATGAATAAACAGGAACTGGTTAGATCCCCTTGGATATTCAATGTGCTGTGAGCAGATAGCATTAAAATGTATATGCAGTGCAGGGATGCCATGGATTCAGACCCAATACCCCAAAAATCAAAAATGAACATTAAGGAAGAATCTAGAAAGTGAAAAACCCCCACAAAAAAATTTGTATAAAAATCAGTTTTCAGTAAGAGCTTCACAATCAGCCGGGCAGCCCCCTTCCCAAATCAGTACGTGAGGGGAGTGTGAGTCCAGCGTCCGCCCGGACTTATATAGGCGGTGAGTCAAGAATCCCGCCGGTCTCTGATTGGTTCATCTTGCACATGTCGGCTATGCCTTTTTCCCTCCCAAAGGCTTTTTCCCATGTAACGCCTTGCTCGCAGCCATTTTTCAATCAAAGGCACACTTTTCACGCGAAGTACCCCAAAGTTGACTTCGTTCAGAACCAAAGTTTTCCCTGAAATTCGAAACGTTTCCCACTTCTTTAAAATAAATTTTTATTTACACCATACTTTGCATAGTATTATCATTAGGGAAAAAACTAATATTACAGAATTAACCCTATACCATCCTACACATCCTTGCTCTGGTAAACCACAGAAAGAAGCAAGTAACTGAAGGTTAAAGCTTATGGATTTGAGTCCTGCAAAATAATGTAAGTGCCTGAGGAAGAAAGTAAGTTTACCTCTTCAGTTTGTTTTGGGCATGCCTAGCTTAAAAACCCACTACCTCCCTTCCTTATTCTCCCCTCTTCAGAAAGTTCTGGAACACATGCAGTGAGCATGTAAGACCAGGCCCATCCTTGCTACAGGCTCTTTGCAAGGGACTGTTATATGTATTCTGCTGAGAAGACTGTGTTCAGGTTCAACACCTCGCTTGGATTAAAGAGCTGCTGTGTTTATTTTAACTCCATTACATTATGTCTCATGTCTCTTTTTGCTGCACAACATCACGGATACCTCAGTTTAACAACTGTAACGGTGTGGCTCCCATCTGTATAGAGTGTGTCCTGGAGAAATATTTAAAGAGGAACTCAAACACCACCTTCTACACCTGAAGCATCCCCACCCCTCCCCACTATATTTTCAGTGTGTTAGTCCCAGGGAATTAAGAGAGTGTTGTGTGGAGGTAAGGCCACTGTGAAGTAAGAGCAACAACCCTCAGCCTCTCTGCTGCTGCCCACAGGCTTTGGCGTCACAAACAGGATAAAACATCAATGTGTGCCCTCACCAGATGTGCTATCCGCTTTGCTGTGAAGGAGATTGCAGAAAGATACTAGCATTTAAAAGCAACCAGCAGAAGGGAGTTAATCGACCATCTTGGATTATACTGTATGCACCTGAAGTTGTCCTTTAACATCTGTTTTCATCACCAAAGACCTGTCATGTGCAGAGACTATGTATTCAAAGAATTTTCTCACATCAGCCAACTGCATGTATTATAAATGTGCACTCGATTTGTGCCTGGCTAGCACTGAAGTGCATTGATGTGGCCTCCATCTTGCCGCCACTCTGCTGTCCTTTGCCCACCAAGAAAGGGCGCCAGAGGAGAGACAGCCCACCAAGCTACAGGGACGGATGCCTTAAAAGAGATGGAGGGGGTCACAAATTTAACACCCGCCCACAAAAATTTTCACCGGACTGTAAATGCCAATGAGAAGTGGTGAGAGCAATATCAAGAGAGCAAAGCACCATAAGTAAATGCCTTGTCTATGGTCGGAGACTGAGCAGACCTTCAGGGATGAACTGGTGGTGCTAGAGAGCTCGAACCTCTGATTCTGCTTGAAAGAGTCAGCCGGACAGAAGTAGCTGGATTTAACACCCGACATGAGGCAAATAGAGTTGCAGCAAGAGTGGGCAAGGTCACTGCCCAGCTGACACTAAGGGGTGTTAACTGGTCTGAAATAATCAAGCCTGACCTGGTGATGCTGCGGGTACGTTGCCATCCGCAACCTCCCAAAACTATGATAGCTTGTCGCATTGAGGAGGAGCAGCGGTAGCTGGAGAAAGAGGCCATAGCCTTCAATAGAGAGTAACAACTGGTCTGCCAAGTGAATATTGGAGAACCGTATTGGCGGTACGGTAAGAAACAGAGGATTTCACCACAAGAATGGCATCTACCGCCTACTGCGGCATGGCTGCCTCATGCATGGGACACTTTGCTGGGGCAATGTGGAATATCCATTTACAAATACATGTGGGGACTCCACAAACAGCTCCCACAGTATTCCCCATGCCCACCACAACCACCACCTTCAGTGTGGAAGGTGAACTGAATTCTGTGTTAGGCTGAAATCTCTTTGCTCACTCCCTTACACCATGTCCATCACAAGAATATGGGCCCTGATGGACTGCACTACCTATCAGGGGGAAGATAATGTGAATTGTTATACTCAGGTTTGGCTGTAGGTAAGCACCAAGTAGGTAGGTAGCTAGGCTGTAGCTGGGCCTTTAGATAGCTAGGTAGGCTGTAGGTGGGCCCAATGTAGGTAGTTAGGCTGTAGGTAGGCCTCAGATAGCTAGGTAGGCTATAGGTGGGCCCCAGGTAGCTAGGTAGGTAGGCTGTAGGTGGGACCAACGTAGGTAGGTAGGCTTTAGGTGGGCCCCAGATAGCTAGGTAGGTAGATTTTAGGTGGGCCACATGTAGGTAGGTAGGCCGGGCACCATTAGTAAAAAAAGGAAAAAATAATTAACTCATCTCTCTCCCCAACACAACGAGCGACAGGCCGGCTCCTTCAAGTGAAGCAAAGCATAGGCGGGGTTCTGCTAAGATTGCGCAGCCCTGCCTCTAAACTCTCAGGACATAGGGCCTAGATGTTCTGAGGCAGGAATGCGCCAGGCCCCCTGTGGTGGCGGGCCCGTAGGAGCAGCTAAAGCTGCTACGGTGCTAATTCTGCCCCAGCTCTCCACCCATTCATCAGTGTGACAGAGAGCAGCTCCTGCCACAATTACCAATTAATGCCCACATCAAAGCCCTGTACCGGAATGTACAGCATGATGAAGGCATTACCAAATTGTTATATATTCCCTTCAAATTATAGTAAAATAGGATTAATCCTAGGACACTTAGGCCTGAGAGTACAAAATTCATAAGTGAACATGAGCCTCTCGGATTTGCCAATAGCAAATTACCCCTCTGTATTACAATGTAGTTGTGACATTTCGGTCATTCCAGTGTCCTCTTTCCCTTGGGAATTATTAACAATATTACTAATTTTCATTCCAGGAGAGAGTTAAGTTATATCAGTAATAAGTACTTGGAGCTTCCTGAAACACCCCATGTATTTAACCCTGGCATCAGAGATTGTAAAATACTCACAAATTACATTTATGATTAGCACTTGACAGGATCGGGACATGATGATTTGTATATTTTACTGACTTGTGCAAAAAAAAATCTATATATCATATTTACTGGAAAGAGTAATGAACGAGTCCAGTGGTGTAATTAGCAGAGTCCTCTCTCTGTATACAGCAAAGTAATTCACAAGGATCGACAGCCCCTATCAAGCAATATGGATGTTATTGAGGGGAATTCAGGACCGCCCTCTAGTAGCCAAAGCTTAAAGCCACTGAGCAAGAATAGTAGATAGTCTGGCAATGAATTACAGTTTCAATCAAAATTATTTAACTCTCAATGCAAAATAAGGTTATTTGCAAAATTTGTAAACTTTTAGAACACATTTGCAAATGACATGTTATCTCCAGCACACATGATCCAAATAACCAATGGCTTTATTAGCTGCATCAGTTGTGCTTGAGATAAAATACATCAAATACCTGGACTGACTAGAGCTTTGTTGATTGTGATCTTTGATCACATTAGAAATATTACTAACTCAAGAAAATGGTCCAAAAAGTTAAAGGGCTTGTCATACCGTGCTGTTTCACAGAGCCACTGACAGTTTCAGACCCACATTTCCTGGTCAGGCTGTGGGTGGTTCTATAGCAGTGATTGGCATATTAGCTCTGCTATTCTGTTACAGTGACATGCATGCAAGAGGTTTATAATTTGTAATGAACAAGGATACAGTTCTAAGGGTTAAGGCTAGCTCCTGTGCTAGAGATAAGACTTAGCAGGGAGTGATTCACCATGGTCAGAGGGCAGCCTGAAGCAATTAGATAAGAGAGCAGAGAGATGATGGATAACCTAGAAAAACTTGTGTACACTAGTAATAGATACAATTTTCTTTATCTCCTGAACAAAGCAAAATCAAAACAGCCATTTAATTGGTAATAGTCGTCATTTACAAAAGCAAATCACTGTAGTGAGAAAACCCCTTTAAGAGATCACTGTCTTGCACAAACAATGACTAGGATGCATAACGATATCAGGCACTGAATTTACGCAAGTTGAAGGTTAAAAGAAAGTGGAAGCTATACGGCTGCCCCAGTTTCCCTGAATGACTAAAAAAAAAAAAATGTGATATGATTTTGTGCAGGTCTCCATTTACACCATAAGACACCTACTAAATGCTGACGTTCATCATACCCAAACTCCAAGATGTTTACATCTACTGACCCAGACATTCACCATATGTGACTGGGTCTATGGTGAGCACCTTTGCACCTCTGATGATTCCGTTTGAAATGCGCTTGGAATTGGAATAACGTAGATTAGGGTGAAGTGTAGGGAAAAATACAGGGGTATTATTGTGGGTTCTTCCATTTTAGGGTAGTTGCTCAACTAAGGCCATGTTCACACGGCTTAAAATGGGACGTATTTCAGCCCAAAAATTAGTCCGTACTCGCAAATTGGCGGGAATACGTCCATTCATTACGGAATCCACAGTTCTCAAAAAACTATGGAAATTTTCGTTTCCCTCTCCCTTTCGGCAAAATCCGCCGTGGGGGGAGTTTAAGTGACATGTGAATTATAGCGGCGTCCACCGGGTAATTGTGGGGTTTAATTACGCCCCCGCAAAAAAAGCCTTTGTGAACTTGCCTAAAGGGTAAATTTTTGCAGGAACGGTGAAGGTAAGTATTTAGCTTTGTTTCATTATATAAAAATTCCTCTGTGAGATTCAACTCAGTATTAAAAAGGCGTGGATTTCCTAAATTTTTTTATGAATAGGTTTTCCTTGGCTATTGGATGTCTTCTGGCTGGGGCCCTGATTAGAGATGGGGAATTTTCAAAAATTCGATTCGCCGACAAAATTTTGTTTCGGTCCGAATTGTTCGAACTAATCACGCTAAAAAACAGTATTTCCAGGCTGCAAGACCCCTGCAGGGTGATGGTTAGAACGTTTTGGCATGCAAAATTTTCAGAGGGGTTTGGGTTTTGGTCTTCAAAAATTTGTTGGTTTTAGTATGACCGCATGTGGCCGCGAGTTGTAATCCCCACGTCTCCAGTCCCCTGCCCAGACGTTTTTTCAGAAATCTGTTTCCGGGGACTGAAGCAGGGGAAATGACGTTATTCACCCCCCTAGTCCTGGCGACTGACAATAATGTGCCTCCTCGAAGGGCCTCAGCAAACGGCAGGTGTCACGCTGAGCTGCCACGGTTGACATAAAGTTACACGGGGATTCCCCCTGCCCGCCTGGATCATCAAAAATCGAAAAAGGGCCCTTTCTCTGTTCTACAGTCGGTCCAACTTTTGCAGGGGGAAATTCCAACAGGTGGAAACATGCTTATCGAGTGTGTTGGGGGGGGGGCCCGTCTGCGCTGAAAATCGGGAGGGTGTTCCGCTTTGTTGGAATGGATGAAGTGCAGCACGTTTCCTGGCCATTTTGAATTTTCTGACGATCGGTGGAAGACTTCGGAACCTTTTCACAACCAGATTGAAACGTGGCTGCAGGGCCTGGACCATCCCCCTCGGTGCCGCACGAACATGTTACCCCCTTTTCCCGTCCCATGGTTCTGATTTGCAGTTGGGCGGGAGAAAGAAAACACCGATTTCTTGCTGCATGAGCGGAGAGTTTCCTCCCCCTGTGGCTTCGGTTTAGCCGAGGCAAGAAAAAAGGTGTAGAAAGCTTGACACCACTGTGCCCTACAAATTGGTATGATGGGCAGTACTTGGGAGGCTGAGATGGTGTTGGTGGTGGGAGGAGGAGGAGGACATTGGCACAGGAGCCGCTTTTGGACAAGTGGAGGGGGGGAAAGGGAATCTCCTGCCCAAGTTGGGGTGTGCCTGGGCAAGAAGCACATTCACCCAGTGGGCCTTTAAAGGAAATGTCGGGCCCCCTGACCGTAGTTACAGCCCCCAGGTCCCGGCTGCCGTGCACCTTGGAACAAACGATAAGTAAGGATGGCCCACCTTCTTTTCTATTTATTTATAAAGTGTGGTACTGCCTTTTTGGAAAAGAAATTACGGTTGGAACTTCCACTCGGCTGGGCCAACCATTTGTTTACTGAACGGTGCAGGACATTTGGAAAGGGGGGATTTGATTTACCAACAACTTAGACAGGAGCACAGTCAGCTTTGCCCTTGGTTGGTTAGACCCATCTTTTGTCTCTTTGCAATCGCCCGTAAAGGGACTGGGCCCCATGATAGGAGGGGGGCATCTGGACCGGGAGATGTTTTCAAAGAAAAAAAGCTCCCTTTGCAGAGGTGGTGGGCCTTTGGACTGGCTGTAATGGCATGGTCCCACGGGCGCTGCTGCTGCTTTTGCGGCGGGGGCAGGATGGACCACCACATCTGACCCCACGTTTCCCCCGGGCCCGGATGGTGACGCTGCATGTTTGTGCAGGGCCGTGGTTGCCAATGTTGCCCCCGGGCACCTTTCCCTTTTCTGCCCAAATTCTCAATCCCCATATTGGTCCCCCCGGTCTCGTCGCAAAAAATTGCCCACCGCCGAGTACTGTTTTTTTTACCCCCAACGCCCCGCATGAGTGACTATGCCGCCGCTGCCTCGCTGAGCCCTGTGGTATTTTTTGGGACCTGCGAAGGGGTTTTTACCCCGTGGCCGTTGGCTCCCGACCTCCACTGCTGCTACCCTCTGTTTCGCGGCCAAACAACCCCACTTGCTGGCTGGCCGCTGCCTGACGCGAAAAAGTGACGCCCTTTTCCTGACGTGATGAAGCACTTGTTCCCCCGGCTCCCAAGTGCGGTCGGCTCATCATCATGATTTGTTTTCTCGTCATGCTGCCCTCATACGGTTTGGTATGAGAGGCTGACCCCTCACAACAGACCCCCCATGCACTCTCCCAAACTTTACTTTGCCCCTACTGTAAGAAGAGGGGATATTGGGGCCCCATTTCTTGCTGCCAAGTAGCGCTGACTGCCGGGCCCCAAAATTTTTCAAACCTTGCATATGTGGCGCTGAGCCCCGGCCCATAGTAGATTCTGGCTGAGGGAACCCGGGGGGACAGAGGCGGGTTGAGGACGGTGGGGCCGTGACCCGCTCCGGGCCATGCCCAAATAAGGTTTGTCTGACGTTCCCACCGACTCTTGGCTGGGGTTGAGATGTCTTGGGAGGAAGTCGATGACCCTCAAAAAATAGGAAAAAATTGGGGTTTCTGAAAAAACCACGGCCCCTAGATGAAGCGGCAGTTTAGGCCTCACCGAGTGACCCCTGCTGGGCATCGCCCTTTCTGTGTGCGACCTGGGCGCTCAGAATGTTTGTGCCCCGCCACTCGCGGTGAAGAGCCTGCCATTTTCTGTTGACATAATGCTTGTTTAAAATTTCAGACCTGTTTATGAAGAAAATCTGTATTGTAATACACAACTTGTATTTATCCAAAAAGAAACCACTAACAAGCTTGGGTAACCATTGGATAAAAATTGGCTCCACAAATGGCCCGGAAAAATTTCTTGTATGTGCCGTTTTTAAAAAACTTGTGGATTTTTTGAATTAAAGCCAAACAGGCTTAAATTAACCCTTCGATTAAATTTGTACAGCCGAAAATTTTTCTTTTTGGGGGTGAAAAGGCGTTTTTTTTAATGAAAACAAAATGCCGAAACCCTACTTTTAATTAAACCCCCAGATGTAAATTGGCAAAGAAAAAATTTTGCCAACAATTACCAGCTTTGTAGCATGTTAAAACGGGTGTATTTTACGGAACAAAACAGAAAAACTGTAATTAACCCCTTTGGTTATGAAAATTTTGCTACAGGCAAAAAATTTATTTTTTGGGGGTTTAAAAAAAAACGTTTCTTTTCTAAGTACAACTGCAGAAAAATAATTTTTTAACACTTGGAGTAAATGCGCAAAGAAATGTGTGCCAAAAAATTTTCCGCTTTGTAGCGTGTTAAAAGGCGTGTATTTTACGGAACCAAAAACAGAAAAATTGTAATTAACCTTCAGATATGAATTTGTTTAAGGGAAAATTTATTTTTTGGCGGGTGAAAAAGAAGTTTCTTTTACTAAAGTACAAATGCAGAAAAATAAAATAGTTAAACCTTGGATGAAAATTGCGCAAAAAAAAATATTTGCCAACAATTACCAGCTTTGTAGCGTGTTAAAAAGGCGTGTATTTTACGGAAACAACAACAGGAAAACTTGTAATTTAACCCCCGGGGTTTGATTATGTAGAGGGAAAATGTTTTTTTGGCGGGGAAAAAGACGTTTCTTTTACTAATTACAAAAATGCAGAAAAATACTTAGTTAACCCCCTTGGATGTAAATTTCGCAAAAAAAAAAAAATTTTCTGCCAACAATTACTAGCTTTGTAGCGTGTTAAAACGGCGTGTATTTTTTGGAAACAACACAAAAAACTTGTAATTAACCTTCGGATATGGTTATGTACAGCCCAAAAATTTTTTCTTTGGCGGTGAAAAAGGAAAGTTTCTTTTAGGACCACAACAGCAGAACAAAGTTAATTCCCCCCCGGTCTAAATTTCGCAAAAAAAAGAGAACAAAAATTAAGTGGTATTTGGATTGTAAAAACGCTGTTTCTTTAACTGAATACAACGGAACGGTTTTGATTCCCCCGGATATTCAAATGGCTCAAGAACTAAGCAGTAGCCTTAAAATGTATATGAATGATTGGACCACATGGCTTCAGTTCCTACCCCACAAAAAACAGAATTAGAACATAAGAGAAAGCATCTCTGAGACAAGTGTGGGCACCCCCCCAAAAAAACGCTGTATAAAAATGAGTTTTTAGTATGAGATAATAAGCGCCGGGGGCAGCACCTTCCTACAAAGACGTGAGAGCGGTATGAGTCCCGCATGGGCGGCTTATATAGTGGCGGTGACGTTTAAGACCCCCGGTCTTGTTTTGGGTTCTCTCTGACCAGATTTAGGCTACTCCTTTCTTACTCCCAGAGTTCTTTGCCCCAGTAACGCCATGTGCTTGAGCCCTTTTTTCAATCAAAAGAACGCTTTGTTCCCCCCCAATCCCCAAATTTCGATTCTTTAGAATCGATTCGCCCCCTCTTAGTCCTGTATCAAATTATTTTAGAAAAATAATCGTTTTAGTTTATCTCTTACTTATTCCTAGTGGTGGATTTATATTGTCCAATTTCCCCCACTCTTTCTTGTCCCGTTATATCTCCTTTTGGGATATCCAGTGGTTTTGTTCATTATACAAAGTTTTTTTTAAATAATTTTACTTTAAAGGCTAAGTTTTAATAGTTTTACTTTTATATAAGGCATTTACATTTTTGTAAAGATTTTTTTTTTCAGTGATTCATCTTCCTTTTTGACCCTATGTGTATGACACTATATCTGCTACCATGATCTCTTATCTATTGGCCCAAAAGCACAAGAAAAGTGATGTCGACTTTAATATGCTCAAAGTCACATGTAAATAAACCACATACATTTTGTGATTCTGTTCTGTGGTGCAATAAAACAAAACTGATACTTTTCAGACTTCTGGATTAGTGGAATGTTTGGAGCAGGAAGAATGAAACATGTCCTGAAAAGAACCCTCACCCACAGGAAGGGTGAAAATTAAAGAAATCCCGCATTTATTTTTGTTTGCAGTATAAATTCTTGTATTGCATAAAATTCATTAGACAAACAAGGTTCATAAAGCAATGCTGATATGTGACGTTTGTCACCATGTTTCGATTTTCCCCCAAAAAAAACAACGTAAGCTGGTGCGTTACTCAAGGAGAAAAAGGAAATAAAGTATGTGTTCTTTTTTGAAAATATGTAAGTTGTGGAGGTGCATGAAGAGGGACAAAAATCCCGAAAAGCGTTGTATGTTGTTGAGAGATACTTGCTTGGCTAAAAAAAATCCCTTTTTTCTTTTCAAGACTGGTGGGGCAAAAGCAATTGGGATTTGTTACAACCAACAGGGGGGCGTGTGGGCTTCTCAGCCCCTTTCCCTAAGCCTTGTGATATGGGGTGGATGGTAATCAGGGAGCTGCAGTAAAGAAGAACTGATTGAGAATGGACCCCAAAATAATTTGGTTTTATGGTATAATGGATAACGAGGTTTGGCGGGGGGTGTGCGATGGGCCGTCACCCAACCCTCAGTTTCTTATGTACCACATCATTATGTGCATTTTGCCTGTCTGAATACAAGATGTTATACAGCAAACAGAAATCAAGTGCTTTGGATTTCTTTGAACTTTAAGAATAGGATTGCTTTAAACTTCCCACTTGCAGCTATGCTGACTTGGGCACTGGTACAGTGCTACAGTGAAGTATGGGGATGGCTCTGTGATGTTCCAAGGCCATTTTGCTTCCTCTGGCACTGGAAACGTGCAGCATGTGGAGAACAAGATAAATTCAATCAAGTATCAGGCAACTGAAGAAGAAAACGTCACACCTTGGATGAAGAAGTCGAAGCTTTTGCATCATTGGACCTTCCAATAGGACTATGATAAGAAGCATACCTCAAAATCCATCAAAGCTTGGTTCTAGATTAAAGGGGTTGTCTCATTTCAAAGTTTCATAGGATGCATGAATGAAATAATGCTGCTTTGCTCTGTCACTTCCTGGTCAAGCTGTCTGTAATTTGCATATGAGCTCAGTGTATTCAGAAATCTCTGTTTTAGTCTAGATTAAATAAATTGCCTTCTCTGAGGCCCTCAGAAGCTTCTGAGCTAATGTAAACAATAGAGTTATTACTGTCTTTTGTCTGAAAGATCAGATAACACACAAGCTCTCACACTGCCGCCTCCACTTGTGTGATGACATCACTCCTTGCTATCAGATAGAACAAACAGCAGGGGAGAAGGAGTACAAAGGTTGGTCACTTGGGAAACTAGAAAGCCCTCAGAAGGTGATAAAATCATTTGTAGCTCCTTATCAAAAAAAGATGAACAAAGCAATGTATTTAGAAAACGTCTTCATTTAGGGATCCCTACATCTTGAAAGCTATTCTTTGTAGTGAGACAACCCCTTTAAGTCTTGAAAGGTTCTGAAGTGGCTATAATAGTCTAGTGAGATTTTAAGAAGGCAGTTGCTTTACGCATGGATTTGGTGGATGCCTCTCTACAGAAAGAATCAAGAGCCAAAAGATTTTTCTTAACCTGGCAGCCCATAATTAATATCCTTCCTGACCATATAAAACTTCTGCCATGGAATGATATCTTACAATGGACAATTGTAGTTTCTCTTCCATTGTTCAGAATTATATATTTGAAGGTGATATGTGCTTGCCTAATTTCCCTTATGCCCACCATCTAACCACCCACTTCCCACCTTCCCTTCCCCCCATTCTCTTCCCCTTTCCTAATTTCCCTTTGTTGTTCCCCCATGTTGGGGGTATTGTTTCTACTTATTACTTTGAAAACGTTAATAAAAATAATGTTAAAAAAAAAAAAAAGAAGGCAGTTGCAGCACACACAACCAAGATTATTGGTAAACTGGAGGCCACTATACATGAGGAATAGGCTAAGATTCTTCAGAAATGTTGCTAGAAGCTGGAGTCTGGTTACACATCACGTCTGCAGCAAGTCATCACAGCACACAATGCTTGTCATGAAGGGGTTGAATAATTCTGAGACTAGTAGTCATCAAAAGTGCCATTTTATGTTGAGTTTGGAGAAACCACTTGTTACATTAGTTCAGTTATTTAAATTGTTCCTATGTTTTTGCAGTAAAAAAAAATACAATTATTAATATTCAAAATCCACCCATTTATTTTGTGAGTTATTTTAATACTTAATACAGATAACTGCAAGATGTTTTAACAATACAGTTAGAACTTTATAAGAACATTGTACAAAATGCAGTGCAATTTCTAAGTAAGTGCACATTTTGTTAACAAATCAAAGGCATATTTATAAAAGAAAAAATGTTTCTTATAAACATTATTAAGTATCACTCATTGATAGATGTGGAAGTATAATCAGAACATATGCAGAAATATAAAACGGTACGTACATGATAAAAACATGAAATATGAACAAGTAGCTACAAAAAAGGAAAAATGAAGAAACAGGTTTGGAATCTTTAAATATCTATGCAAGTATCAGTGGATTTTTCAAGATTTGAACTGATTGTTGTGAGTAATACAGCCAGGACATTGAATTACCGTATATGAGAGCTGTGCTAAGGCTGGAAACACACATGCAGTATTTCTGTTGTTTGAGGTGCAATTTTTGATGCAGTTTTCTTTTTAACTAGATGTAACTATAGGCCACATGTATGAAAACTGTCTAGGTCTAAAACTCACTTTGTTGCCCATAGCAACCAAACAGAGCGCCCCAGTCATGTCATATAGTGCGCTGGAAAAATGAAAGGGGCGCTGTGATTGGTTGCTATGGGCAACAAAGTGAATTGTAGACTTAGACTTAGTTTTCATACATGTGGCCCTACGTGTTTTAATCTGCTCAGGACTTAAAATGCTTTAAAAACCGTGCATGACATTCCAACTTTAATCAGTCATTTTTTTTAGATAAAAAGAAGGCACAACATCAATAGGGACCTGTTTAGTGGGGTACAAAGAAAGCTGTAGCAGGGGGCAGCAGTTCAATATTATGTTACATAAGTGGTCTCCTAAAGCCTATTCTTTTTAAATCCAAAGCAGCTAGTGATAACCTAACCTCTTTTAGCCAGTGGTACATTTTTCCTGTGGTGACCACTATGATGTTAAAAGATGGACAATCAAAAAGGTAGGTTAGATCCATGAAAGTGAGAACCATCTACCTACTATCGAGCTTTTCATTCTGGCTCATAACGAGGAGAGGAGAGGATGCAAGTGGAAGATTCCCTCTATCGCTGCAAGCTCCAGTTTTATGGGCGATAGAGTTACGTTGGACCCCTTATAACTCAACTATACTATGCACCAATAATGTAGTCTACCATGCTTTTGTGTCCCCCAAAAACATACGCAAATGTGTTTTTTGGGGGACACAAAAATAAGCATGTCAGTCGCCTTTTTTCTGATCCTTTGTATATTTTATTTTTTTTAAATGACAAACACAGTAAATGTCTTTGACAAAGAATCCTAAAAAATCTACCACATGTAAAATACCTTTAAAGGGAATGTGTCATAAAAAATGACTTATTGTTTAAATCACATTTTTATGTTAAACACATTTTTTAAGAATTTTGTTTTATTTATTTTTTATTTTCCATATCAATATTTCAATATTTTTAAGTAATTCTTAAGTCCTGCAGTTTTCACTTTGGCCACTAAGCCAAATAATAGTCTAACACTTCCTGTTCTGTACAGAAAGACTCTCAGTTGTCTGCTCATTATCAGCACAAAGAGGGTCAAACTGAAAGGAGAAACCAGTGTGAATAGATAACACAGGATCCACCAGTCACAGAGGAGATAGTGACAGCTCACCCTTTCACCTCCCTGCACAGTGACTTCTTCCCAGGTCACAGAGCATGACTAGAAGTCAATGGGACTGAGTCAGTCTTAAGGCTCCTATGTGCATGAAGCTACTGTTAAGCATCTCTCTGACTGCTGTTAAAGCAGTGCAAACAAGGCCTAGTGTCCAAAGTGAAAACTGCAAGACTTAAGAATTATTAAAAAATAAATAAATGAAAGTGATATGAAAATAAAAAATAAAAAAATCCTAAAAAATGTGTATAACATAAAAATGGGACTTAATGACTTTTTTGATGACACATTCCCTTTAAATGAAGAACTGTATTCTGCAAAGTTTGGAAGTTTAGGTATATATAGGTATATTTTTTTGAGATGCTTAGAATTTTTTGTGCTCACTTCCCACAATCATAGCCAAAACTAATTTAAAGTCTTGATTTTTCCAAGATGAGCTGTAGTTTTTTTAAGCCCCATTGTGCTACACTCATAAGTTAACAATTAATTTATATTAAATTCTATTATGGGTTAAATGGAAAAAAAGGTATTATCTCATAGATTGTAAGCCCTCGCGGACAGGGTCCTCTCCCTCTGTACCAGTTGTTAGTGATTTAGCATTACTGCTGTACTGTATTTGGTCTTCTGTTATGTATGTTATCCTACCTTTCGAATATACAGTGCCCTAGAATAAACGGCCCTTTAAAGTAAATAATAATGTGTTCACTGTATTGTATAGGTTCTTATGGCTATAGTGATACCAGATGTGTGTGTTATGTACTGTTTTGTGATGATTATTTTATAAAGTGTGATAAAAATAAGTGTGACAAGTATAACAATTAGGCTGGGTTCACACGGCGTTTTGCTGATACATTAAAGGTATATGTTTGGATGGTACAAAACAGTATCAAAACGTATAGCTTGACGTATTCATTGAGTACAATGGTAAAAACATATAGTCAAAAGTGCATACTTTTGACTCCGTTTGACATAGCTTGCTTTTGGATACAGTCTTTGAGATGCATCCAAAAATGTAGTCTACTACACTTTTGTGTCCTCCAAAAAAATGCTTACGTTTGCATATGTTTTTGTTTTTAACATTAAAGTCTATGACTGATGTAATGCAAGCGTAGGTGTATACTTTTGCATATGTTTAACACATTTTTTTATTTACATCATGTGGTTTTATTCTTTTGATTAGATTGATTTGTACATATTCAAGTCCAGATTGTGTCTTTTCACTACTTCCCAATCATTTGTCAGTTTCAGTACAAACAATGATCAAACTCAACATACATTAGAAATGCAAAGGTAAATAATACTACTGCATTGACTGATGTTCAAGGCTTTCCAGAAACAAATATGCTTCACATGACATAGTCGTGGCAGGAAAGTAAACCGTAAAATAAGCAAAAGTTACTTTTGTGAATTGATTTAATATGTAACAGTTGATTAGTGAGCAATATTAGATTAACTGCTATGTAAACAATATTACATTAGGCTATGTTCACACGGCGCATTTCGCTGCGTATTTGCGCATTAATTATGGTTATTCATAGCTCTCATAGAGAGTGCTTCCAAAACACATGGAGTACTGTGGCGCGTGCAGTACATGGCCCAGTACGCCGTGTAAACATACCCTTAACCATATTCTCAGGTGAGAGTTTGTGTGACGTTATCACAAAGATGGTAAAATGCGTATTCAATGGCTAAATAAAAAAAAAAATAATTAAACATTTCACTGATTTATTAAGCAATAATTGTTTGAAAAATAAAGGTTCTTTAACAAAAACTAATTTTCTTTAAAGAATAATGTCAAAAATCAAGCTCCATGTCACCATTTACATAAAGAAATAATTTACTAAAAACAGAATAAGTTTGGAAATCTATTGTCTAGAACCAATAATAAAGTCCAGAGATTTATACAAGGTTTTCATTTATACCAGTGGAATTAGTTTCCAAACTTGTTTTCAGACACATCCCTAACGGCTTAGAGAGCTCCCTTAATTAGTTCCCGCAGATAGACATACTGTTACACCCTACTGGAATTGCAGTGTTCTAACCAAATAAGACATAAAAATATGTCCATTGAATGGCATCGGCACAGGACCTGTTAGTAAGCCATCACCAGTAGGCGCTACCTCTAATATATCCAACAGGATTAATCTCTTATCCTGACCGCTTAGCTCCTTAGATTTTAAGACCAATAACAATTGCAGAATTTGAGGAATCTGACAGAGTCTTGCAAGTCTGTTGCTTTGGGATATCCTTTGATTATGTCTTACATTTCAAACCACACATCCAAGCCTTTAGCCCCTCATGCTAGATCCAGATATGCTCTCTTAACTTTAAGTCAACAAAGATACTAAAACAAGCCTTCCATCTTTTCCTACCTAGACTACCACAACATCCTTCTTGGTGACCTCCCACCTAACACTTTGCACCTCTCCAATTGACCCTCAACTTTACCGACCAATTAATTTACTTCTATCCTCATTCTACCTCTGCCTCTTCCTTCTGTCAGTCTCTTCATTGGCTACATATTGCCCAGTAAATTCAATTTGAAATGACATGTAAGGCTGTCCACAACCTGTTCCCACCATACATTTCTGACCTTATCTATCAAACTCCACACATGTAATCCCTCATCCTCACAAGACCTCCTTCTTTGCACCCTTCATCTTCTCTTCAAAATTTCTCCTGTTCATCCTCCATACTATAGAGCTTGCTACTCCAACATATCAGGCTCCCACCACTAAAACTCTGAGAAGCAGCCTGAAAATCCAGCTCTTCAGGAAAGTCAACAACTTACAATAACCCTGCTGCCACTACACTACCATATGAGCAGCTGTAAGGCTATGTTCACACGGAGTAATTGCGGGGTGTACAGTATGCCTCGCAATTACGTTGGGTGTTTGGGGAGTCGCGCTGATCGGCGCATACTCCCGCGGTGTGGGGGGGCCGGCATCCCATTACTCACTTATCTCCGCGTGCGTACAATACGATCGTATTGTACAAGCGGGGAGAGGAGGTGTAATCCATAGTTCTCTATGAGAACTATGGATTACCGTAATGCTTGTGGCACATTTAGCTCTTATTAGAGCGTAGTACGCTGTGAACTACGTGGCAAAATGCGCCCCAAAATAAGCCATGTGAACATACCCTAAAAGTGTTTAAACCAGTTCTGTCTACAATTCATAGTACACGTCCCAAAATACCAATTGCCATAGTCAGTTTTGTAAAGACACTGAACATTCAGGGGGTACTGAAAAATTCTGCTTTAAAGCCTTTAAATGTGTAATCGCAGCTATTGACTTCTCTACAGGCTGTAAATCAGAACTGGTTTTAACACCTATTTACAAGGTTACTCAACTTTCTCTTTTAATTAAGATTTATTCACTATATAAAATGTAACATCTCACATCTGCTTGAGAGGTTACAGTCTGAGCCCCAATCACAGATTCAGTTAAAAATTATGGAAAAATAGCGCAGCATGCAGTTCTATTTTTTCTGATAAAATGACAGACACCATGGCGAAAACCCCACAGACTCAATTATAATTAATGGGGTATATCAGGTTCCACTGGTGTCCATCATGTCACGAATTTGGTGCCACCTTGCATTGAAGGCTTTGAATGGAACCTCTGACACAGATGTGAACCTGGTCTAAAGAATGTACTGTATCTCACAAAAGTGACTATACCCCTCACATTTTTGGAAATATTGTATTATATCTTGTCATGGGACAAAACTGAAGATATGATACTTTGATACAATGTAAAGCAGTCAGTGTACAGCTTGTATAACAGAGTAAATTTGGTGTGCCCACAAAATAACTCAGCACGCATCAATGTCTAAACTGCTGACAACAAAAGTGAAGAAATCCCTTAGTGAAAATAGACAAATTGTACCCTATTTGCCATTTTCCCTCCATGATGTTATGTGACTCATTAGTGTTACAAAGTCACAGGTGTGAATGGGGAGAAAATGTGTTAAATTTGGTGTTATCACTCTCACACTCTCTCATACTGGTGACTGGAAGTTCAACCTGGCAGCTAATTTCAACAAACTGTCTGAGTATCTGAAAAAAATAATTGTTGCTCTACATAAAGATGGCCTAGGCTATAAGAAGATTGCCAATACCCTGAAACTGAGCTGCAGCACAATGGCCAAGACCATACAGTGGTTTAATAAGAGGTTCTACTCAGAACAGACCTCACTATGGTCGACCAAATAAGTCAGAAACTGGATTACAGGGCTGAATTCCAACATGATAACAACCCCAGACAAACCTCTAAGATGACCACTGCCTTGCTAAAGAAAATAAGAGTAAAGGTGCTGGACTGGCCAAGCATGTCCCCAGACCTAGATTCTACTGACCATCTGTGGGACATCCTCAAACGGAAGTTGAAGGAGTGCAAGGTCTCTAACATCCACCAGCTCGGTGATGTCATCATAGAGGAGTGGAAGAGGATTTCAGTGGCTGCAACCTGTGAAGCTCTAGTGACCTCCATGCTCAAGAGAGTTAAGGTAATGCTGGAAAATAATGGCGGCCACGCGAAATATTGACACTTTGGGCACATTTCGTTCATTTTCAATTGTTGTCAGCGGGTTAGACATTAATGGCTGTGTTGAGTTATATTGAGGGGGCACCAAATTTACACTGTTATACAAGCTGTATACTGATTACTTTACATTGCATCAAAGTGACATATCTACAGTGTCGTTCCATGAAAAGATGTAATACCATATTTACAAAAATGTGAGGGGTGTACTCATTTTTGTGAGATACTGTACATACAGAATTTAAGTCATGGAATTGAATGTTGACTATTAAACTTTTATTTGTGCAGCTGTGTGGTGTCATATTACTGTTTTATATTGTATTTAGTACTACAGATATTTTGCATGTCTATGGTTCCTTAAAATATAGGCATAATGTTTAAGTTGTTCATTTATGATATACAGACATAGCCAAACTTAACTTGACAATTAATGCACTATGATACTGTAGCACAGAAAGTAATCGCATCTTTTTCAATGCTTTTCAATGGCTTTTGTTTTAACATAGTAGATTAAATTGGAAAAAGATTAAAGATGATAAAGTCCAAACTATACCCCTACAGTTGTGATTTATGGAAAAATAACACAGTGCAGTAAGATATCAAGAGTCAAGTTAAACTTTGCTACATCTGTAATATTAATAATGCTTAATAAATAGACATTATAGCTTTAACTCCAGGTCTGTTAATAACCTAGCTGAATGTATGGATCCAGCTAGTAGTCCGGATCCATAAACTTTACTCTGTAGTCGATTGATGAAGCTAAAGGAAAAGCTATATTTACATTTTCTCTGTAACTGGTTTGTATTTACTGGTATGAGAGCAAAAAAGAAATAAATGCATTAACAACAGTATATTAGGCCATTTAGACATTGATAGCAAATCACTAGGATATGCCACTAATGCCTAAGAGGTGTGGGTCCCAGAGGTGGGACCCGCACCTACTTCCTAAACGAGGTCCGAAACTTCTCTGTTCTGAACTGAGAGCAGACTGGGACACTGCCATAGACTTATATGGGAGCTCCAAGTTTAGACGAGCGGCGATGCTCAGCTGTTATCAGAACTCCCATTCATGTCCATGGGAAAGCACCCTGCCCTCAGTTCTGACATTGTTGGCATATCCTAGCAATATGCCATCAATGTCTGTAACAAGACAACCCCTTTAAGACAGAGGGGGCTTAAACAAGGGCTCCTTTTAGATGTCATAATGGGTTAAACTAAAAGGTGCTAGAAGATTTGCTACAGTTTTGCATATAGCTCCCTATGCTCTAGTTCTGGTTGCTTTTAGAACCCACTAGTTTGAAGGGGTTGTACACATATTATGGCCTATTGCTAAGATATTAATGAATGTATGATCAGCAGAGATACAGGCTATTGTGACCTCTGACAATTGCTGGAAACTGACAATTTATTCTAATGATCAGTGATTAGACCATCACCGATCAGATAATGATAGGCAATCAATGTTTGTGCTATGTTTGCCACTTTAACCTGAATCTTTTAGATGCCCTTTTTTATTGTGCCTATGCATCATGACATAATATACCTCTCAACCATGATGCTGGCTCAGTAAGCAATTCACTATGTGTACTTTTAAATGTGGCACAGTAATTAAAATGGCATTTCCACTTCTCAGTCTACTTTCAGGTTTGGCCATAAAGCTTGATGTCCATATATACTTGATCTTGCACACCTTACACCAATGATGATCATGTTTTAGCTTACAGACATTTCATGTATTCAGAAAAGAGAAGGTAGAGTAATATGAGGTGGCAAGTGTGAGTGTATTGGCGTAAAAACTGTTGCATGTGAAGGTTGTGGAAGAGGCACAGGAATGTGACAAAACACAGTATTTGTAATAATGGGTACTTGCGGTGAAGAACCATAAGCATCCCTAGTACGTAGGCTGGGCTCCATTGTCATTTGGTAGAAGGGAGTCCTGGAAATGCCTTGACTTTGTGGGCATAGAAATTGCTGTTGATGACCTATATACTTGACACTGTCAACAGAGGCAGCTGGGAAAGGAGCAGGTAGATGCTGAGGTAAGGCAGCTATAGAGGAGGAACATAATGGTGGCTCTAAAGGAACTGGGTATACTGTGGCACAAGTCTGAATTGTTGGAAATATCAACTTAAACCTGGTAGGGAATGGATTAGGCTGCAGTGTTGGGCCATACATGGCACACTGATGATACTTGAGTTTCTTAGAGGATGTCCCAGAAAGATGAGTTTGTTGGTAAGGAATGGTGACGTGTGACAAAAGTTGTTTTGCAATATATTTTTTGGTAGCCACATGTGCTTCATCTATTGGCATATCTTGACTTTCTCTATTCTCTGGTTCATCTTGACCCGCATTGTTCTTTATACCATTACAAGCTTCTATGGGCCAAAGTGCCGACTGTCCTTTCCATTGTGGTGGATCACAGCTGAAAGGGAGATGGTCTTCATTTTCTTTACTGCCTTTTACTGGAGATAAGATACTTTTTTTCAGCTTCCGTTCTGAGTTCTTTAATAGAAGAGGAAAGTCTAGGTTTATTACCATGTTTGAAAGCAAGCAAATTCTTACATAACCGATCTAGTTTATTTTCCACCACTTTTTTAATTTTCACTATTTTCTTGAGAAACTCCTTGGCTCTTAGGGATTCTTTTGCTAATTTGTAATAATTTTCATTAAGAAATTTGTCAGTTTCATGCAAAGTGGAGTTATTTTTGATGAGTTTATGGCATTTTTTTCTGCTTATGTTGTATGTCCTCTTGTTAACACCTTCAACACTTCTTATAGGTATAGATTTACACAAAATAGAATAGTTTTGCTTCGGGAAGAAGCCCCTTTGAAAACTTGGGCCTGATCTGCCAAATCTGGGTCTTTTAAAAGACAATTCTATTTCATCTATGACACTTTTATGGGTTCTTTTGAAGGTATAACTATGGTTTAAGAAGGTTTCATGGCTTCCATGATTAGAGCTTATTTTGTTAGAACTCCAGCTACAAAATGTGTTAGAATACGCTATATTTTGAGAGCAATGATCGAGTTGCAAGACTTTCGATTGGTAGTTGAAAGACCTTGTGTTCTTGCTCAGTTCATTTTCTATTTGATTGACGAAGCCACTTTTCTGATTTATGTCCCAAACCTCACACTCTTGTTTGATCTTTAACGTTGGTCTTTTTAACAATTCTCTTTCTGTGTGATCACTCTCGGTATGTGGTAGATGATGAGAAAATGCTAAATTTTTTAAAGAGCAAAATGAGTCTTTTGATCCTACATGATGTTGTTCTACATTTTTAAAACTACTTTGAGAATCTTCATTTGTGTGACATTTTTGCCTATATTTAATTTTGGGTTCGTTGATTTTATATTTTCGTTTCTTTCCTTTTCTATTGATATAATGAAATTTTTTACTGCTCTTTTTCTTTCTAAAGTCAAAATCATTGTTAAGAAGATACTTTGAGATATTGTGCTTTTGATCTTCTTTAATGCTGCAAATTAAGCTATAACATTTCAGTTTACCCGAAGCCTTTGACATATGGGGACATGTATTTATCGTATCATTATTGTCTTCTGAGATAACTGATTCACAATTTAGTTTGAGCATGGTATTTGGATCATTTTCAGAGAAGCTGCTGTCCTGGCCAAATGCTTGATCTTTTTGATTTATTGCTTTTGATGAACGGAAATCGAAATGTAGGGGGTTACAGCTATAGGAGAGTGATGGTTGAGTGCAGGTATATTTTATCATTTCGGAAGGCCATTGAAGAACTTTTGACCCATCTCTGCTTTGCACTGGATGAAAAGGATCATTTAGCCTTTTATTTGGTTCCTTGTTTTTTTGTATTATTTTTCCATTTTCATGGACAGATATGCTATCTGTGACACTTTCCTTGATTTTATTGCTAGTTCCTAATTCTTCCAATTCTAATACAGGTTGCTCATTGTCACTGTTTTTTGTTCCTGGGAAAGGAATATCCAATTTTAAGCATCCTATAGCCAGGTTGTCATGATCAGTTTTGTGGTCACCTACGTTATGTTTTGAGGAAATGAGGCTATCTGAGTTCATAGGCTGTGCTTGGACCTCAATTTCTAAAGGCACTTTTAAGTGACAAACATCAGAGGCTAAAAAACTAGTCAACTCCTTGCCAGGCAGTTGTTTCTGATCTGTATCTTGGGCAACATCTCCTCTTCTAGAAGATGGTTTTTCACAACTTGAGATATATCCTCCATCCTCATCATTTAGGCAATATACCTTATTTTTTGGTACAGATGACTGAACACTAAACGACCGTGGTAAAAATCTGCTTCTTTTCTTTAACCCATGGCCACCTGAAATGTCTTCATTAAATTCATAGAAAACTGCAGCTGAGGCTTCAAGTTTAACCGGAGTCTTTTTTGGAAATGAGAAGGAAAAGCTTATTCTATGTTCGCTATCTTTTTGAATCTTGTCATCATTTTGTGAACTCTCTGAACCCGGTAAAAGGAGAGATGCCATGTTTGTGCTGCTATGAAGACTGGTGATAGATGCAAGCTGGGGCTTTTCTCTCTCTGCAGTGTGGACAACTGTACTTTGAAGACTTCCATGAATATGATCGTGAACGGTCACTGTTGTTGATTTAAACATTGGTCCGCTTCCTGGGGCACTTGGAACAAAAAAAAGGGAGAAATGCAATATGTAAATAATTCCACTGTATTTAATTAGATATTATATAAATATATTATATCAGTGCAAATATGTCAGCTCTACAGTACTTTGCAAAAGCTTTAAGCAGGTATGAAAAATATGCTGCAAAACAAAAAAAGAGGTGCTACTAGTTTACTTTTATCAATTAACAAAATGCAAATTTAAAGGGGTTTTGCCACGAAGTAAAATTGATGTGGGAAGCTTGCAAATGAAATAACAAACATTTTCACCATTCATTATTAAAAATTCTGCACCGTTTTTGTTTTAGCTGCTCCTTTAGTGATATATTGTTTACTGCTAATCTCCAGGGAATACGACCAGAGCTGAGAGCTCCACAGTCCTGGTCACACATGCTCAGACATCACCTCTCCTCTCAGGCAGCTACTGTCACTCTACTCCCATCCTCTGTACTCCTTAGTAATTATTCAAACAGTGAAAATAAGTGAAAAGAAACCTCAATGAGGTATGTGTATTAATAAAGAGAAAAAAAACCACAGGTTTGGTTCCTGCAGGGATTTGAACCTACGACCCTTGTGCCTGGAGGCAAAAACTTTACCTCTCAGCTACTCACAATGCTTTACATGAACAGAACTTTCTTTGACTACAGAGAGGACAGACCTGGTGATGTCATCCTGCTGGGTCACATGATATTCAATTCAAACAAATCACACACGCCTCCTTCTGAGCACACAGGGCTGAAAGCTGGATGCAGAGGTATGAAATGAGATCGTGGCAAAACCCCTTTATAGAACAAAAAAAAAAAATCAGAATCAAATCAATATTTGTTGCGCCCAACCTTTATCTTCAAAACTGGAAGGGATGATGTGGCCCCACAAAGCCTTGATCTCAACAACACTTAGCCTGCTTGGCGTTACATGAACGAGTTGAGCCGAGTTGAGCAAGCTACATCTACAGATCTGAGTTTAATTCTCAAAGACATTTGCAATACCCTCAATGTAAAGATCATTCAAAAACTGTGTGCAAGTACCTAGAAGACAAAGGATGGTCACACTGAATATTAATTTAATTTTGATTTATATTCCCTTCATTCACTTTGTATTTTGTTAATTGATAAAAAGCCATTGACACTTTTTTTAAAACAATCTTAGGGTAAGTTCACATGACACATGGCAAAATACTAGTCGGATTCTGAATCCTAAAACCGTGTTGTTCGACGAGTATTTTTCAATGTGAATTTTAGATTGTTTTTTCCACTGATTTTACAGTCAAAAAATGAGTCCCATTCACCTCTTTGGGGTTTTGGATGTGGATCTGACATGTTTGTGACATGTTTCTTGACCTAATATACAAAGGAAGAATGAACATGTTCCAAGTTTTTTGTAACAGTGGTTTTGAAAGCTGACCTCAAGAAAAGCTGAGTAGTGTGGACTACAACTCGGATTTTCTATTAAGGTCTATGAGGATGGTTTCAGTCGGTTTTTGACGGATTTGAAAATCCAAATCCATGGTAGAAACTGACTGGAAATGCTTGCTATGTAGACAGACCCTTACTTTACAGTCTTATTCCACCCCTACCTAAAACTTCTGCACAGTACTGTTACATTAATTATATTAAATTTAATTATAAGTATAACACATAATAAAGACTCTTGGTCAAATAGAAGTCACTAGAATAGAAGTCCATTCCATGTGATCTAAGGACTAGGTAAGGAAAACTAGAACCAACATTTCAGAAGGGAGAATTATTTCTCTAATTATTATCTGGAATTTTAAGTTCAAGGATAAATCTGATATGACCAAAATCTGCCATCTCACAGCAATGATATCACATTGTAGTTGATATTTCTGTTACCATCATATATAGTAGCTCAATGAGAAGTATTTTATTTTTGCATGAGACACTATGCTTCGAGGACACTAAACCACTGGACACTAGACTTTAACTCTCAGAATATCGGAGACCTAGGCTTGTAAACCACTGAAGACCATGTATCAAAACCACTGGACAGCAAATAGTAGGGCTGCAAACCACTGGGTATATAAGACTTTTAATTCAACAGATAAACACCATAGACTGGGACTTAAAACTGCTGAAAATAGAACACCGGGGCTTAAAATCACTAGAAACCAGAGAGAGAGAACCAAAAACTGATGTTCAAAGTCATAAACATTAAACTTGGGGCTATAAACTATTGCACGCCCATGTCTGTTGCTGTTAAAGAGAACCTGTCACATAGTTTTTGCCCCCCTGGCTGAGGACAGCACAAGCTGGTGTCAGACCTGCTGTTCCCAGTGCGGTGTCCCTTATTCTGTAAGATGCTGTAGTTTTCGTGTATTTAATGCTCAAATCTGCAGTTTTCAGCCAGAAGAGTCATTCAAAGAGTCAGTTTTTTTTACACTGCGCCCATCTAAGGCTAGCCCCGCCCACCTCAACTGACAAACCTATTACTTTGAATAGGTAAAAACATGTGAATAACTGTGAGTGGGCGGAGCCAGCCTTTGGTGGGTGGGAGCTAACACCTACTCATGAATAAGATTTGAGGGGTAAATGCTCTAAAACTACAGCATCTTACAGAATAAGGGACACAGTGCTGGAAACAGCAGGTCTGACACTAGCTTGTGGTGTCCTCAGCAAGGGGGGCACAACCTATGTGACAGGTTCCCTTTAAGCTGCACACCAGTAGTCTAAGCCATTGGTCACAAGCGACCCTACAAGAGATCTATAATGCAAGAGCCTGTGGCTCTAAGCTGCTGGACACCCACCTAATGACCTTATGGGGGGCAAAATATGTCAAATAAAATAATAATGAAAACACATATACACAATAAAATATTATTTAAAAAAAACACTAACAGCCCAAATTTTCAACTTTTAGCCTTGCCCTGACAACCCTAAAACCTTATGTCACTTATATTTGATGGAAAATTGACACTATTATAAAACTTATGTTAGTGTCACTTTTGCTGTTAAAAAATGTATTAATTTAAAAATGTGAAACATTACATAAAAATAAATCAGAACTTATCACAGAAAATAGGCAAAAAAATGAATAGAATAACCAAGCACGAAAAAGCTTGATAGTGTTGAAATCTGAAAATGAAAATGTGCTTGGTCAGAAAGGAATTATGGGGGGAAGGGAGATAAATGACCCAGTCGAGAACTGGTTAAGAAAGACTGACAGAGAATTTCGTACAAGCCTATAAAGAACAACCCACTATACTGGTGGACCTGTTTAAAGCTGGATTCAAAGCGTAAAATTGTGCTTTTGGATTTATTGTTTCCTTTATTTTGCTTCCCGTTTGGCATATAGACAAACAAATCTCTCAACTTGTACATTAAACATATGGTCCTGTCATATGCAACTTTATACTATATAGTTGCATTTGTGCCCTATGGACTTCTCTGGTAAATATTGTTTGGGGGATACCTTTGTATTGAAAATGTAGCCTCTTTGAGCATATGTTGGATCCATTATAGACTATGAATATGTCAAGAGATCATGTAACTCATCCACTATGGCTTGATCCTGTCTTTTACAGATGCTGATACTTTTGCCCTGACAATAACTTCATTAGACATTTAAAGTCATATTTCACGTATTTAAATTCCTGTCTTGTTGATTAGTTTTATAAATAGATGGAACAATCATGAGATTAATGTTACTGCCTAATCAATCTAACATAGTTTCTTGCAGTACGAAGTTGCATCACCAGAGGAGGCTCTACATCTACAAATTGCATAGTAATATATTTCCAGTACTAGGAAATCATAGCAATATATAAAGCAATGCTATCAAAATGTGCTTAGCTGTCTGAATTTCTGTATGTGCAGCTGTGATTGTTACCTCTTCTATTATTTAACTATAAAAAGTAAAATACTGATTTTTAGCCTGACTTCTAGACGTCATTGACGTGTCGATCCAGATAGGACTCTTTAAGGCTGCGTCCACACGGCAAGGACAAAATGCTGGTCAGATTCTAAATCAGAATCGGACCCGTATTTTACACTTGTTTTTTGTTTGTTTTTTGTCCCATTATTTTACCGCGTTTTTTTGGGATTTTTAACATTGGAATAGTACATTTTCTGCCGTAAGTCACGCAATAAGAATGTACATGTTCTAAGATTTTTGAAAAGCCGTCTATTTTGAAATCCAGCCTTAAAAAATCCGAGCCGTGTAGACTACAGTTCAGATTTTCTATTGATGTACTAGTGCATCTCAAAAAATTTGAATATCACTGGTAAAGATAATTGATATCAATAATTTAAGTCAAATAGAGAAACCCATATATTGTATCGACTCATTACAGTAGGAATTACAAGGTTTAATATAAGAAAGGGAAGAGCTCTCCTTAGGGACAGCGTCGAAATTTGCCTTTTGCACTTCACGAAGCATCTGCATATCACAAGGCATTATGGAAAAGGAGCTGAGAAGCTCAAGCGCCCTCTGTTGGATGTAACAAATCTACAATTTGCTTTTGACCCACTAGGTCTTTGGAAAGCAAAAGAGATATTTAGCCAAGCCAGCATCACCCATCCATATACAGCCATTTCGGGGTGTTTGCCCCTCGTCAATACAGGGCAGAGCGATGCTGGCTTGGCCGAGTGGGAGGCAATGAGTGGCTCAGAAAGGGAAGAGCTCTCCTTAGGGAGAGCGCCTATTTAGGCGTGTGGAGATTCAAAATTGCCTTTTTCACTCCACGAAGCATCTGCATATCAAAATACATTATGGGAACGGAGCTGAGAAGCTCAAGCACCCTCTGTTGGATGTAACAAATCCTCAATTTGCTTTTTACCCATTGGGTCTTTGGAAAGCAAAAGGGATATTTAACAAAGCCAGCATCACCCATCTGTACAGCCTTTTCGGGGTGTTTGCCCCTCGTCAGTATAGAGCAGAGCGATGCTTGCTTGGCTGAGTGGGAGGCAATGAGTGGCTCAGTTTAATATAATACATTTGTGACCCCTATAACAAAAGATAGTCCTGGAGAACCCCTTTAATTTTCAATGATATTCAAATTTTTTGATGATGGTTTACAGTTGTATTTTCACCGGTTTCAGTTCCGAAATCCATGTCAAAATCTGGCTGTAAAACCATGCCGTGTAGATGGGCACTTATATTGGCGTATATATTTATATATCATTTATATAATTATTATATTTCGTGATTTCTCTATTTTCTAGTTACTTTAGTTGAAGAAAAAATCTCAAAAGAAACAATGATGAAACAGCTCACCACCTCCTTGCTTGATATCACAGCTGAACTAATTAGAAAAGTAGTAGATCCGCACTGGTCTCCATAAAAATATCAAAAGCTTTATTCATTCGAAATTTTAAAAATACAAAATAATGAGAGAAAATGGACATAACCAACAAGGTAACCTACGCATTTCGATCTAAGTGATCTTGAACCATGATTAAGATCATTTAGATTGAAACGCATAGGTTTTGTCACCTCTTTTCATCATACCTTGTTGGTTATGTCCATTTTTTCTCATTATTTTATATTTTTAAAGATTTTTTTGAATGAATAAAGCTTTTGATATTTTTATGGAGACTGGTGCGGATCTACAACAAATCTAAAAAGCCTAACACCACTCATGTTCTGTATTTAATATCCAATATACAACTTATTTATTGTTAGATACTGCTGTATCACGTATTATGGAAAAATTATCCACTAAAGCCACATAGAGTTCCTAAAGGTTTTTACTAGAGATTACTAGAGATTTGAGAGACTCCACACTGCTTAAAAGTCCACTGCTGTAAAAAAAACTTAGGGGGTGCTATATGGTAGTTTTAGGAAGTATTGTTTAGTTCTGCACATTATTTGGACTTGGTGGTATCATCTTGGCATGATGTGGCATCATGGTGATATGATGTGCCTTTTAGTTACGGGAACAACTGTCTAAAAATGCCATACACAAGGGATCCAGGAGCACATAATTGCTGTGTATTGACTTCTAACATGATTTTTCAGCTACATCAATAGTCACATTGCTATCACAATGGTTGGCACAGCTGGCAATAATAATATTTGTCCATTCTGAAGGACTGGCACTGTCACATATGTTTAATAGTAGCAAACTGATCTTCCAATTTAAGGGTTTATGTATCGTTTTCTAGCACATGCTTTCATCCTTGGTTACTCACCATGTGGATTCTCTCTTATGTTCAGCCAGTTTATGAAGCCTTTGAAGATACTTTTTTTGTTTTCTTTCATTCCTTCTTAATTTTGATGCTACATTTCGAGAGAATTCCCTCTGTTTCAGTTCTTTAAGCCTCTGTTAAGAAAGTAACGACCCATGACAATAAATAATTTACATTACAATAATTTACATTTGTTGTTTGGAGTGATATACTTTAGATAATCAGACACTTTTGAGCAGGGCACTAACAAAACAGTGGACTTTGAAGTTCAATTTTTAATCAAGATATATATTTTGAATGCAATACATTTGTAATATATGTTTCAATATGTAAAGTTCTATCTTTCTGTATAAAGCTTCATATCCCCTGTGTAGCTATAGAGTACAATGATAAAATTCAGCAAGCCTGGAGCCACCAATATGGGCAACGAAGAGATGTTTACAGCACCCAATACAGTCAATAATAAGCGTATTAAGTGTTAACTTCATAGCTTCATTTAAGATGTTGTGCAGCAAACCATAAAATTCTCTCTGTGAAGTTTTTTGTTCCAGATTGTGCTTATCCAGTGTTGTACTTGGCCATCTTTGCAAATGAGTATGAGCATTTTTTGTTTGAAAGCTGTAAAATTATAAGCCTGAGGATCTTTTGTTATGCTTTGTCTATTTCCTCCCTCCCAACCTTAATGGCCTCTGTTTCCTCCCTAATGTTAAATGCATCAAATGGGTAATCCCATCTACTATCTTCCAGGTTAGGAGATGAGAACAAAGAGGTAGCCCTGCTTACCTGGCTCTCTATTAACTTTTGTGCAGCTTCAATACAGCTCAGTGTTTTCAGCTCTCTTAGGAACCCTCATAGAAATAAATGGAAAGCGTTGTGCCACCTCTCCGTTCTTTGCGCCCTTCTCATTCCCATTTCTTAACACAGAAGTTAGGAGACTGGGATACACCATTAAAAGACTGTGGCTTCAATGGCTGTCTTGTAAAGGCTACACCTCTTTTGCCTTATGATCTCTTGGGCTCAACACAGAGCTGTTTCCTTTGGGTTGAGACATACAGAACTGCTGGGCATCCTGTCATCAAACAGCTGATACAGGTGGTTCACAAAAAATGTCAGAAAACACAAAAATTACAAAAGTGACATTACATGTAACATCTAGACACTAATTTTTGTACTGAACAATCCCTTCAGGTGGTGGTTAAAGGCATCTAGAATTCTGTCATATGTGTGCAGAGTTGGAACTCTCAATATAAAATATGAAAAAATCCACGCTTGACAAAGGCTCCGTGAGGGAGCAGAAACGTCGCTTTTGGGTATGGAGGAATAAATTACTCTTACACCATCATCCTTCTTGGAGTACCGTGGATTTTTTAATATATATATATATATATATAAATATTTCTTGGATAGTGATTTTATATATATTTAAATATAATATAAATATTCTAGATGCCTATAACTATATATGTACTGTGGGGGGTCAGCTCCGTCATAGGGACCACAGACACAGGATAGTTCAAATTTAAATGGGTTTTATTACATATGTCCGCAGATAACATAATTGGCTTGTATTCAGCAAGGTGCAAACGAAACAGAAAGGCAGCCTTGCATCAGGCTCCACACAGTTTAACATACACTTGGTTAGCTCACCAACAGACTCTCAGGCAAGGCATAGGATGCTGTTAAATAGCTTCTCTGGACAGATCAGCAGACCTTCTCCACACACCAAGGAAAACCTGGGATGGATATGTGGGAGCAGTCATCCCATCCAACTCTAAGGGGCCGTTCACACGGTTTATTTTGGGCACGGATTTCAGCCGTATTGCACGCCGTATTTGCGCTGCAGTACGGCTGGAATCCGTCCCAGTCATTACGGTAATCCACAGTTCTCATAGAGAACTATGGATTCCGTCTCTCCTCCCCACTCGGCGAATACGCCGCGGGGGTAGAAAGTGACATGCATATTATTTACGGCGCGTACGCACCGTGAATAATGCATGTCTATGGGGCCGGCGAGCTGCTGGCCCCCCGCCCCTGCCGGCGCAATTGTGAGGAGAAATCCGTCCCACAATTACGTCGGCTTTAAGCCGTGTGAACTAGCCCTAAGACTGCTCCAGTTAAAAGCCAGCCCAGAATACCACTGCTCTAAGCAGTGATGCTACAATAAACAACATGTCTGCAACCTAAGTTTGCAAACCTATATACCCAGCTTAGTTCACCGCAGCCTTGAACCACGGTGACACATATTGGCCCTCAATGACCAGGCCTTCTGCCTTGTCACAGTACACAGTATCTCACAAATGTGAGTACACAGTGTAAATTTGGTGTGCCATCAAAATAATGCAACACACAGTCATCAATGTCTAAACCGCTGGCAACAAAAGTGAGTACACCCCTAAGTGAAAATGGACAAATTGTGACCAAAGTGTCATTAGTTTGTGTGTCCACTATTATTTTCCAGCTCTGTGTTAACTCTCTTGGACATGGAGTTCACAAGAGCGTCACAGATTGCAGCCACTGGAATCCTCTTCCTCTCCTCCATGACGACATCACGGAACTGGTGGATGTTAGAGACCTTGTGCTCCACCTTCCATTTGAGGATGCCCCACAGATGCTACAAAGGGCTTAAGTCTGGAACCATGCTAGGCCAGTCTAGCACCTTTACCCTCATGAAAAATGGGGAAACACAAGATGACTGTCAGTCTTCCTCCATCTGGGGCTCCATGCAAGATCTCACCTCGTGGAGTAAGGATGATTCTGATAATAGTCAGGTATCAGCCAAGAACTACACAGGAGGACCTGGTCAATGACATGAATAGAGCTGGGACCACAGTCACAAAGTAAATAATACACTACGCCGTCATGGATTAAAATCCTGCGGGTCACGCAAGGTCCCCCTGCTCAAGCCAGTACATGTCCAGGCCATTCTTAACAACTCTCCCTAATCATCAGGGAGACTCCATGAAAAGGAGGAATCCTCCTGGTCTCCCTGAAGAGTTGGTAAATCTCTTGCTATGGTAGGTTAAACCACCGTCAGGGACGGTTTTACTGCCAGGGGGCCAGTGCCAGTATTTTATTTGTACCGGCCATATCAAGTACTGGTAACTTTTAGAATAAACTCTTGGGCATATGGCTTATTTGGACGCTGATTTTTTTAGTGCCCAAAACAGCATCAAAAGCTCATCTGAAATATGCTTCTTCAAAAGAGGTTTTTGATGAGGTTTCCACCTATACAAATTAATAGCCAGGGCAAAAACCATCCTGAAAAACACTCCAAAAACGTGTCAAAAACGCGGCGCAGATTATATACGCTACTGCAGCATATATGGCTGAAAAGGGGCCAAACATAGTCACAAGTTGACAATGTTTGGTCGGTTTTAGCCTATGGCTAAATGGCAGCTATACCACTTTATACATCTGCATACTTTTTTTTACTGGCTGTGGGTTGCTCTTTAGACAGTGGTGGTGCCAGGGTAAAGCATTATGAGACACTGTCCTGACATCGCTTGGTGCAGAGGGACCACATTGTAGCTCGGCTCTGAAGGAAAGCTGATTAATGTGGTGTTACCCAGCTAGGATACTGGTTAGGAGATCCATTGTCCAGTAAAGCTGAATGATATAACATCCATTATCAGCTTTCCTCCAAAACTGTTACACAAATGTGACAAGGGGGTGGGGCTTTGTGCAAAAGTGAATGTGTCATGTAAAACAGGGAGTGTGGCCCACTCAAACTATCAAGGCAGCAAGCTGCAATTGAAAGTCTCCCTGAAGGCCACTTCCAAAAGTTGGCAAGTATGGTCCAGGCCCGCCTGAAGTTTGCCAAAGACTATCTAGATGATCCAGAGGAGGCATGGGAGAAGGTCATGTAATCAGATAAGACAAAAATTGAACTTTTTGGTACCAAGTCCACTCACTTTGTTTGGAGGAAGAAGAACAAGTACAACCCCAAGAACACCGTCCCAACCATGAAACGTGGGGGATACATGATACTTTGGGGGTGCTTTTCAGCAAAGGGGACAGGACGACTGCACCTTCTCTCAGAAAGAGCATTGAAGATGGGTTGTGGCTGGGTCTTTCAGCAGGACAATGACCCAAAACACACAGCCAGGGCAACTAAGGAGTGACTCCGTAAGCATTTCAAGGTCCTGGAATGGCCTATCTAGTCGATAGACTTGAATACAATCAAAAGCCTTTGGAGGGAGCTGAAACTCAATGTAGCCCAGTGACAGCCCCCGAATCCCCGCTGCAGTGTGTGCAAGCTTGCTCAAAAACTATAGGAAACATCAGACCTCTATAATTGCAAACAAAGGTTTCTTTACCAAATATTAAGTTCTGTTTTTCTATTGTATCACATACTTATTTCACTAAATATGTATTCTAGGCCATTCACAACTTATTGGGGCCACATTGCTTATCATAAATCTTTCTTAAAACAGGTACAGCAGAGAAATGGCTGAGTAGAACTTTAACAACCTGACAGAACAGGAAAACACAGTGACTTATTTTGAAGGTGATAATCAATAAGTTTGTTTTGTGGATGTTTTATGGCCACTGTATGATAGTGACATGAGTGTTTATTTTATATCCTGTCTGGATACTCTACTTTGCTTCATTCATTGGCATGAAGGTAGCAAGTGCCTACCTTAATAAAGCGGTTGTCTCACTACATTGATTCATCTTACTTCAGTCCTGTTTTCTTGGTTTCATTTTGACTTCAGGGGCTTGTTTACTGGGTTCTACTAGACTGCAGTAGAAGCCAGGTCTGTATCTATAGCAACACAAAACGGTAGCAGGCAATATATCATATACTGTAGCAAAAATTTATTAAAAGTTTCCACAAAATGAAACTTCAAGTGGTTACACTTTAATACTTGCAGTTCAGCAGCGGTGCTTGAGAAAGGGGGAGGAGCCCCCGAAACGTCATGCGCGCCCGCACTACGCCCGCCTGTGCAAACAGTGTATCCCATAGCCACGCTATGCTCAAAGCAAGTATATCCGCTCAAGTTATGAGTTTGTGCCGCTCTCTATGGACATGTGCCAACTGAACTGCAAGTATTAAAGTGTAACCACTTGAAGTTTCGTTTTGTGGAAACTTTTAATAAATTTTTGCTACAGTATATGATATATTGCCTGCTACCATTTTGTATTGCTTTATGAGGGAGATTGAGGAGTCTCCATGTAGCAGTGGCTTAATATATGCGGCTTTAAGGATATTTCACTACCTTATATTGATATAGACTGTATCTATAGCAACCAGTGCTGGAAGCCTATCAGAAGAGATCAAACAGGTCTGTAGCTATAGCAACCTGTGGAGCTGATGCAGCCCATACAAGAGGGGATATCTCAGAATAGGTAGGACACTGTTAATGGACATATATTGCAAAGTGACTTGTTTTTCCAAGATCTTTAACATAAAAAGCAATCCTTGTAGTGAGACAACCCCTTTAAGCACAAGTCCACAATACTGCACTCTCTGGCGACACTTTAAATTTAACATCATGATTAGTTATATCTGTCCTGTGTAGGGGGATATTTACACAGGTCACAGATACAAACAAAAATGTGTTAAAAAAATATTCTAGCAATCAAAAAAAAAAGACAGGGGTATTAATGAGGTATTCTTATTTGCTTCTATGAAAAAATACTTTGTGCATACAGCATTAGGGAGGAAAAACCTCTATGTGCCTCCAAATCACATCAAAGGCACAGGGAGGAACAGTATATGCCCAAAACAAACTATGGGTATATTAAGGATTTGTAATATACAATTTGAGAATACTGTGAGGTCTGTTACCCAGTCACAGTCAATTCCCCCTCTGTACAAGTGTGCCAGAAATTAAATAAGATAAACCTAAACTGAATATTGTTTTTTTCCCAACAGAAACATCCAGTGTAAAATCCTTGTATTTGTTTTAACATGCCTTTAATATTAAGAGGATAAATTCTGCTGAGGGATGGTGGGATAAATCATAAAACTGTCTAGATTCAGTTCTGTAACGGAAAGTATATTTAGATATTTTACAAGTTTGAGTCTGATTTAATGCCTATATGACTTTGCTACAACAGTCGATTAAGTAAGTTGATATTTTTAAGAGAAGCTTAGAAGCAGGATCATGTGATGTGATTTATACAAACATCTCTGTTACCAAATAAAGGGCCGTTTACACGGCACAGGACAAATATCGGTCGGTTTATCCGACCGGTATTTGTCCTGTTTTTGTGCTGTGCACACGGCCGCAGGGGGCGGCTTTTCTCCACAGTAAGCAGAGAAAAGCCATCCCGCTTCTCATAGACATGTTTATATTCCGTCCGAAAACCAGACGGAAGATTGAACATGCTCTATGTTTTTCGGACCACCAGCGGTCTGAAAAACTGCTGCACAGGTTTTCCATAGCAGTCCATTGAAAAGTTTGAGGCCGTGTAAAGGTTCGGTGGATTCGCTGGACCACCGCAAGCGATGGCATAAGCTACGCCAGGGAGCGGAGTCTAAGTAGGTCCCGGTATTCACCAGAGCCCGCCGCACAGCGGGATGGACTTGCTGCGGCGTGAGGCTACCAGGTCGCTACCCCTGACTTGACTTGCTTGTGATGGCGGCCGGGGTAATGCGTGGTACAGAATCAAAATCTGGGGACAGGCAGAAGGTCAGGGCAGGCGGCAAAGGTTCATGGTCAGAGACGGGCAGAAGGTCAGGGCAGGCGGCAAACAGGCAAGGTCAGGAAACGTAGCGGAACGGACTGGTACACGGGTAATCAGACAGGACTTCCAACACTCTCAAAACTAGGCAACGCACACCAACAATCTGGCAGAGAGTGCTGGGGGCGTATTCCTTATATAGGACCAGCGGCCGGCAATTGACCAAATTACCAGCGCACTAGCCCTTTAAATCCAGACCAGCCGTCGCGCACGCCCCCTAGGCAGTGGGTACGCGCAAGGCGGCCGGGACAGGCAGGAGTGGCGTACACAGGAGCGTGGACGGGGTAAGTGAGCCGGCGCCGGGACACGGGCAGCAGGCGGATGGTCGCGGGTAGCCGCGGCACCCGCGCCGGACCCCCTGCAGGCAGGGGGGCGGCCGCGCGTGGCTGCGGCGCCCACGCCAGCCCCCATGACAGGCCGGTTTTTCAGACGGTTTTCAAAAACGGCTGCAAACCTTTGCCGTAGGGACAAGCCCTAAATGTAGCCAAATTTGAATCTGATTGTCCAGTGGCAATTTATTTATATAATTAAGCTAAATCATTTTTCTAATGTTTCACTCGTTTAAATATTTAATTGGTGGACCCCAGATTTTTTTTTTTTTTTACTATAAAAAAAAATCCTGAGGAGTCATGGGAGACCTCGTAAAGACCACTTCATTCACTCTGTTTTCTGTCTCTGCCCATCTGGGTGGGGTCCCAGTTGGTAAAATTTTCCTTCTTCAGAGGAGGAAGCTTTAAATAATCAATATTTTGAATCCCACAGATAATAGGAGATTCGACACTAAGGTTCAATTGATCGTCCAACTAAAACATTTGCAGTGACAATTACATAATATAAATTAATGAAACCCATACAGCATTTACCATAAATCTCATTCGTAAGTAATTGTTTTAGCAGCCATTATCGAATTCTGACATTCATTTATACATGTTTGACGTATTACAACTACTCAGACCACATTTAAATTGGTGTAGCTGTTCGAGCAGTTATGCGTCTCCTTTTGCCAGATTCTAAATAAAAAGCCATCTGGCTGAACTGTAATGGAGTGTATGGTGACAAGCAGGGCTGTTCCTAAGGGCAGGCGAGGTGGGCGATCGCTTGGGGCGCTGCTCACCAAAGGGGGCGCTGCCAGGTGATTACTCTCTGTCTCTGCGCGGCATGTTAAGGACATGTCATTTCTTGGATCAGATCCGAAAGACGGATCGGACAGACACGATGCAAACAAGCATCGGCAATCACTCATGTGAACACCGATACGTGTTTTCCATTACCGGCAGTGTTAAACTCACTGCTCATTGTTAGATGCGTGTCTGGGTCCGTCCCAGACACGCATCACAAAAGCATATGTTCACATGGACCTAACACGCCGTGTGAACATGTTTGCAACATTACAAAGTGTCGGGTCTTGTGCACAGTGCGCCAAACAGGGCAGTGATGCGCCATACAGAGGGAAAACACTCACTTTTGACGAATTTCTCACCAGAACAGTGAAAGTGAGCTGTCCATACATGTCGCCCCATGGTGCTATGATGTTAGAAAAAAAAAAAAGTTGCAGAGAGAGACAGGAAGTGTGGTTGGGATTTTTCTAGTTCTTCTAGCAGGGAGATGAGGGACAAGCAGACATCCTGAGGCTTTGATATTGATGACAGCTTATTATTCATTAAATTTAATTAAAATGTTATCATATAAAATTAATATAAAAATAAATAATATCCCAAAAAAATTATAATATCTCCTATAAAATACATTTAAATGTAATAGAATATAAAACTAGGTTTACATTAAATAACCCACTGATGTTATTGTTCAAATTTTACAATTTTTAATTTTGGCTTGCAATTCCGGCTTGAATAAGCCGTGTGAACCGGGGCTTAGGGTAAGTTCACACAACGTTTTGTATCCATTTTGGATCCATTTTTTACTAGAAGAGAAACTACATCCAGCAAAACGTATCAAAAACGCGTTGCAGATGCTTTTTGGATGGTTTTGCAAAGTGTTTTTGGGTGCGTTTTTCGGATCTGTTTTTCATGTATATACACAGTATACAAATAGATAAAAAGCAAGCAAAGAAATTGAGACTATTCACAAAAGATACCATCCACAGAGGTTGTAGTTTGAAAAGGTAGAACATTAACTCCTTAACGACCGTGCACCGTCTTTTGACGGCGGGCATTTCAGGTCGTTCGTCTGCAGCGACGTCTTTTGGCTTCGCTGCAGACACCGGAGTTTGCCGCGCCCAGGCACCGCAGCTGCGGTGAGATCGGGGCTGTACTACACAGGCCTGATCCTAGCGCAGCTCCTGCGAGCACCGGGCAGCGAGGGAAACCTCCGCAACCCGATGCTTTAACCCTTTGATTGCGGCGGTCCGATACCGCAGCGCAATCAAAGGGTTCCCCTCTCTGTCAGGTGATCGGAACACCCGGTGACCCTAAAGATCTCGGGGAACGGCAGCACAGTTCCAGCCCTGGGGACCTAGAAGTGGCCCCAGAGCTGTCTGTGTAATGAACGCAGTTGTACCATGACACACTGTGTGCTGTCCAGATCACTGCCTGTGTCAAAGTGAATATGCTCATACATTACTCAGTGTTAAAAAATAAATAAATTGTAAAACTGTTCTCCCTTCAGGGGATTTAAAAAGAAAACTAAAAAAAAAAACAACAGAAAAAGTGTAAAAAAAATGAATATAAAAAAAAATAATAAAATAAAAAGAAATATTTTAATAAAAAATAATTTGTGCATATATTAAACACACAAAAAACCTACACATATTAGTGCAATAACCTGTAGAATTAATCTAACAAGTTATTAAGTGTGAAATGTGAATGGTGTAAAACAAATTGATAAAAAAACAAAAAATAGAAAAAAAATAATAAAAATTCTGCAATTATTTATAAGCGAATTTAAACTATTCCCCCATAAAGTACAACTTGTCTCGAATAAAACAAAGTCCTCAAACAACTGTGTCATAGAAAAAATAAAAAAGCTACAACTGTGAAATGCCAGGAGGCAAAAACGAAAAAAAATTCTGTCAATAACTAACTTTTCAGGTGTTCAGCTTAAGGGGTTAATTAATAACTAAATCAGCGCCTAGTAGGTCACATTTGATCGTAGAAGAACTGTTTGAACTTTAGTAACCTAATTACCCTACATTTTCACTTAGAAGTGGAAAGTGGGTAGGTAGTAGTGTAATAGTAAGCCCAATAGGGGGAGCTAACAGCATTTTACACGTGTTTTCAGAGAAAGCCCAAAAGAGGGAGCTAACAGCCTTTTACATGTGTTTTCACAGAAGCCCAATAGAGGGAGCCTAACAGCATTTTGCAATGTTTTCAGAGGAAACCCATAAGAGAGCAAACAGCATTTTAACATGTATTTAATCTATAATAAATCACTTTTTATATTATATTGAAAGTTATAAAGCAGTTTTTTTAGTAAAGAATGTGGTGTTTTATAATATTAGAAATTAAAGAGTTTTTATAATAAGACATAAATTAAATGATTGTTAAGATAAATATATTATAATGAATGTTTGAGTTTTATATAAACTATATACGGATCTGAAAAATGTCATGTGAACATACCCTTAGGGTACATCCACAGAATGAGTAAAATTTATTTGTTGAATTCTCATCAGATTTTACCATTGAAAACCATATTAGATGACACAGTATTTCATAGGTTGTTTTCTTGCCATTGGATTCCACATCAGAAAATCAGTCCCAATCATCTGTATGAGGTTTTGGACTCGGATTCAACATATACCATTCTACCCGTGCCCATGAAAGCATCTTCAGGCCCCCTTTCATCAGATAGAAGTTTACGACTGCACAAGACCCGTCCAGCTGCTCTTTTCAGGTCGTATCTGTTAGAAACTTTTAGTAACTAAGTCACTAAAGGCAGCCTGTAGCTCTCTCAGAATGCAATTTTTGTAATCACATATATTTAGAAAAGTGATTAACTACCCATTTTGGAGGATCCCATGTAAACATTACATCGTGGCAAAACCCCTTTAAGAAAAAAAAATAGTTTCTTTATGTAAAAAAGAATCAGTTTGAATCTGTAAGAATTCCAAACATGTGTGTCCAGTCAGACTGATATGCCAAATAGTTATGTAGTTACATAGTTACATAGTACGGTTGAAAAAAGACATATGTCCATCAAGTTCAACCAAGAGTGGGGAAAATGTGGATGGAGAGGGATAAGGAGTTTAAGCTTCGTTTCCCTACTGATGAAAGCTTTAAAACCCACAAGGCAAGAACCAATCTTCTCTAAGGAAGATTTAATTCCTGGTCCAGAGTTGCCATAAGACTGGATCTAGTGTCAGGCTAAGAAACCTATGGCCCACTAGTAGAAGTTCCACTATATATTTATATACGAATATTACCGGTTCATTTATAATTCTAGGTCACAGCAATTTTATTTTTCAATGTAACATTCCAAGAGCACAGCTTTTTAATTTTCCCCTTTAAATTAATGGCACCATGTGAGGGCACATATCATTTATTAATAAGCTTTTAATAAGTTTGGGGAAAGCTTTTAAAAAGTTTGGGGGGAAAAAGTAGATTTGCTGTTTTTTAGTTTTTTTTTTCACTGCATTGTGTAGTATAAATTAGATTATAACTTTAAGTTAAATAGATTATGTTTTTGTCGGCACATTCCAAGAGCCATAGTTTTATTATTTTCTGCCAATGTAACTGAATGCTGACTTGTTTTTTTGTTGATCGAGTTGCAGACTTTATTAGCACCCTTGGGATATATATATTAGTTGACTTTTATTACATTTTTACAGGGGGTGGTAGACATTGGAAAAAATACGGTAGTAAAACTGCCACTTTTTGTGTACAAAAAAAATTATAATTTATTTTTTATTATGACCTTTTTTATCAAATTCTTTCAAACTTTTTTAAGTACAACTATGGGACTTGATGCTGTGATATTTTGACTGATAATATAATAATTTGCAATACTTAGTATTCCAAAGCAATGTTACACTGACAGGTAATCTATTAGTTTTTTTTTGTCAAACTCCTTAGGTACTATGGTCACTATTGATCGCAGCATCTGAGGAGTTAAATGGCTGAGATCGTAGTTTTCTCACACTTCAGCAGTTAGAGAGGAATATTGGCTGCTTAATACAACTGGTGCCAGCAAGTGATGGTGTGGGCACAGCGCCTGTGTTGGCATCTTTACTGCAATGTAATAGTTTATTGGTTCATAAGAACTTTTATATCACAAAGCATCACACACACCTATTAGACTTTGATTACATATCCTAGCAATATGCCATTAAACTCTATGTTGGGAACACAGCTTTACAGAACAGAGGCCCACTTTTTTTGTTTGGGTGCCCACTGTAGGCAAGTCCAAGACACAGATAATTGTTATGGATTTCCATCAAAGGCAGTGATATTAAAGAACTTTGTCACCTTTGCCAGAGTGACTTTTAATAATTGTTAGCTTGCTTAGGCAGCCATCCATTCTTCTTCTTCCACTATTTTCTTCTTGTCTTGGATGAGACACAACTACATTAAAAGTTCTGCCATGATTTACTCTGGTATCAAAAAGAATGTATAAATGGTATGGCATTTGCGTTGACACCAAGCTGCGCCCGGCATATTTCCTCTCCTATTTCTACACAGCTAATTTTTTGCAACAATTTTGATAAAGGCCAGATGGTGGATGAAAACGTTGACGTTCTTTATTTGTCGCCAATGTGATACGTTTGAATCTTAATAAAGGAATATTTGATAAGCAAGTACAGTGTGGTTGCTGATAGAGAATTAAATTGTATGGTAATCAGAAGCTCCATTTGGATCAAGATAAGTAATATTCAGTTGAGTTACTACACCCATCTAAGCTGTAAAGGTGAGTTCACACAATGGCTTTTTGGTGACGAAAAAGCATCTGAACGAAGACAATGATTTTACATTGTAATCAGTGGGAGGTGTTCTACTGATGGTTTTCTATTGTTTTTTATGCCTATTTTGGTAGGAGCGACATGTATGAATGGGGCTGCCAGAAGTCTGGCATCTTTTTTATATCACAAAAAACTATCGCAGCCCTATTCACTCTATTTTTAAACAAGCTCACTCCAATATTAGGCGCATTACAGAGCCCCTGCGGCACTTTGTAAGGTGCCTGAGATTGGGGGGCGTGCTGAAGGCATGTCGCACTACAACCGTAAGAAGCTACACATTTTGTAGTTTTGAACATTACTGCTGGAACAGGTAAAGCACTTTAAAAGTGGTTCACCTGAGCCAGAAGTGTCGCTTTGTAGCTAGAAAGCGATCAATCTATGACCCGCAGTAGAACAGGTTCATAGATTCAGGCGCATTCTACGCTACAAATGCGCACAACAAAAATGGCGCCTGGGCTCCGAAAATCATAAATTAGCCCTAAGGGTAATGTTCACATGCCTTACTATGTACACTCGCGGCGCCTACAATCAGCTCGCCGCAGTACATCGTTGTTTCTGTGAGCTCTGCTAATGTTGCCGCGACTCAGTGGCTGCGGGGGGGGGGGGAGGGGCGTTAGCCCGTGGGACCCATTGACAGTCATTACTCGCGGCATGTATTCACCGTGAATAATTGACATGTGTAACGGACTTGGTAGTTGGATCCGCTGGACACACCGCAGGCGATGGTAGTTATGCCCACGCCAGGGAACGGAATACTAAGTAGCCCCCGGTTATTCACCAGAGCCCGCTCGCAAAGCGGGATGGACTTGCTCTGCGTGAGGCTACCAGGTTCGTTACCCCCGACGTGACTTGCCTGCTTGGCTGCCGAGGTGCAGCTATAGTACAGAAGCGAAGTCCCGGAATCGAGTCGTGGGCAGGCAGAAGGTCAGCGGCAGGTCGGCAATGGTTCGTGCGTGGACAGCAGGAAGGACAGGGCAGCGGCAGATGTTCGGAGTCGAGAAACGTAGCAAGGTCTGGTACGCGTCAAGGCAAATAGACTATCAGGAAACGCTTTTCACAAGGCAACGGGGCAACAAAGATCCAGCGTGGAAGTGACGTGGTGTCCAACACTAAAATAGAGACTGCGCCCGGCAATTAGCCAATTACCGGCGCACTGTCCCTTTAAATCTACATGAACGAAGCGGCGCGCTAGGGGCGCGCATGCGCAGTTCCGGCCACAGGGGACGCGGCACCGAACGGGAGCGCGGTCAGGAGAGATACACGGGACGGATGCAGCCAAGGGCGACAGTGGACCCGCGCGGCACCCGTACCCGCCGGGACCTTCCGCGGGGACACGGTGCGACCGCGTCCATGACCGACCGCGGCGCAACCCGTTTACAGTACCCCCCCCTTAGACCTTCCCCTCCTTTTTTGAGGATGCAGAAACCGAGGAGGAGGTCACGATTCAGGATGTTTCATTCCGGCTCCCAGGACCCTCTTCGGGGCCGAAGCCCTTCCAAACTACGAGTGAGAAGCGCTTCACTCTGACCGTATTCATCTCCAAGATGTCCTTTACCTAAAATATGTCAGCGGACTTGGCTACTAGGGAAGTTGTTACATTCCTGATAGAAAAAATGGTTTCAGACCACTTCTTAAGGAGTGGAGACATGGAATGGCGTTTTGGATCCGTAGAGATGGAGCAGGGAGAGCTATGTACGTCACTGGTTCAACTGCCTAGAATGTCCGAGGAACGAGGGCCCAATTTGAGACAGGAACCTTCAGGGCGCACGTAACCTCGAGAGAGCCAAAACTTTGTCCCTGGAGGAATGTAGGGGCATTCCTTCTCCTCTTTAATCCGCCTGATCTTCATACGGGCAGAGGCCCGAAGTAGGGAACGTCACGTCTCCTGCCAGATGGCCTGATAGCCCGAAATGTGTACTTGACAGCGGGCACATCCTGAATTAGGTGGGCAGGGAAGGGGTGGTGGCTGATGGCGTCCATAGACGTACAAAGAATGGAGAGACGCCATGCTGCCACCGAGACGCTATGGTTTTAGTAATTAGAATTCGGGCAGAAGTGCGCCGCTCGGCCCAGTTTCCCGACGTCCTAGAAATACAAAGTGAGCAGGTAATCCCCCCAGAAACTGGTTTCACTCCGCTCCACCAGCCATTGGATTGAGTGATATGCTGACGAAAAGTCTAGCATACATCAGACGGGAGCATAGTGCACGGCCAAAATCGTGAAACGCAATTGGACACCGCGGTCGGAGACAATTGTGTGAAGGTAACCATGAGTCGGAAAACATGTCGGAAGAAAATGATTTGTTAATTGTGGAGCCGACGGCAATGCCATGGAGAGGGTACGAAGTTGGACATCTATGAGAAACCGTCAGAAAACCACCCAGATGACCGAATTCCCAGAGGAGGCTGAAGGTCCAGTGATGAATTCCATGGCTATGTGCGTCCAGGGGATCCTCTGGCACGGGCAGTGGATGCAGGAGACCTTGCAGGCTGTGGCGTTGGACCTTGTTCCGAGCACATTGAAACAGAAGGCTAGCGTGAAAGTCCTTGATATATCCTTTGCCAGGGTCGTCCCACCAGTAGTGCCGTGAATCAAAGCCGTATGACTCTCCTTGCTCCGAAGACAGCCAATAGAGAGCTATGGCCCCATTTCCAACACCATCTTCCTGAGTGCCGGCGGCACAAAGTCTGCCAGAAGGACGTTCTGGAGATCAGCGGGAGCCACTGAACCAACCGTTCGGTAGAAATGATGTGTTGTGACAAACGGGTTTCTTCCTTCCGACCAACGTCCGAGGCACGTGAGATGCGTCAGCCTTGACGTTTTTCAATTTTCTCACAGGTCGGAAATGTATGCGAAAGTCGAAACGGAGAAAAAGAGAGACCATCGGCTTGGCGAGGATGTCAAGCGCTTTTTTAGGGGGGGGGCCCCCCCCCCCCCTGTCTGAAGATAACGTAAATTTCCTTATGGGTCCTGTAAAATATGTCGTAGGCATGACGAGCCCCCACCACAGATGTCGCCACTCTCTCCAGGCAAACTTGATTGGCCAACGAGTTCCGGTCCCCCAAAGCATAGTTCCGCTCCGCCGGCGAAAAGGTCTTAGAGAAGAACCCACATTTGAGAATCTGCCCTTGGGACCTTTCTGTGTGAGGGACCCGCCCCTGCCCCCACAGAAGAAGAATCCACCACCAAGAAAACGCTTTCGGATAGCCGGACCAAAAGAGGTGCATTGTAGAAGGCAGTTTTCATACCGAACAAACGCCTTCTCACCTCAGGAGGCCAGCATCTCGGTTTCGCGTTAACTTCCTAGTGAGGGCCGCACGATAGGAGCCCACCAAAGTGGAGAAGTGGGGATAAATTGTGCGTAATAATTCCGCGAAGCCCCAGGAGCCGCTGGATTGGCCCGAAGACCGACAGGCACGAGGCCATTGTAGCACTGCAGAGAGTTTAGCTGGTCCATCTTCAGGCCCTTGAGTGCAGAAGATAATACCCGAGGAAATGGGTAGGACTGGTCTGATGGAATGAACATTCCCCAGCTTGGCGAACAGACGAATGCTGCGCATATGTCGCAGGAACCTGGCGCACTTGGGTTTCGGTGCGTTGAAGATCGGGAGAAAAATATGATGTCCAATCCAAGTACACTATAACACAGGTGTACAGAGATCCCGAAGACATCGTTAACAAATTCCCTTGAAACACTGCTGGAGCTTGTCAGATCCCAAAAGGGCAATTACGAAGATATATCGAAATGTCCATCCGGTAATTAAACGCCGTCATTCCACTCGTCCCCCTCCCGAATTCGATGAGGTTTGTAGGCACCTTCGCAGATCCCAACTTGGAAACACTAGCCCCCATGAGGCGGTCGAAAAGTTCTGCGACACGGAGAGGGTAGCGTTTTTTACGGTATTTTTATTGAGTCCCCTGTAGTCCTATACACGGACGGAGGGAACCATCTTCTTCTAACGAAGAAAAACTGTCTCCGGCCAGGGGAGTGAGACTTACTGAGAAACCCTTTCTGCAAGTTTCTCCTGTATGTAGGCTGACAATGGCCTGAGTCTCTCGGTACGGAAAGCGGGTAGCCCTTCCCCCGGGCGGACTGGTTTCCCTGGAAGAAGGTCAAATGGGGCAGTCGTAAGGACGAAGTGGTGCAGCGTATTGGCCTCTTCTCGGAGAATACGTCCCCCAAAGTCCCTGATACTCAGCATCCTGAAGGCCCTTGCATAAGCTCGGCAAGGGGGTGGCGGAGAAGTGAAGGCACCGGTCGTGGTACCTCCAAGCAGAGGTTCTGCCATCTGGTCCCCCAACGCATGGACCTCACCATGTCTTTCCAAACTAAGCTTAAGGGGCGTGACGTTGCAGCCAGGGAAGCCCCAAGAGGATCGCCGAGGAAGCACGGAACAGAACGTGGAACCCTATCTTCTCCTTATGTAGAGCCCCAACCCGGAAGAGTCACAGGCCCGGTTAGATACTGGATGGATCAGTGAGGTAGCTCCCCACTAACCGACGAAATCAGCAAAGGTTTCTCCATGCGTTACAAACATGCAACGCGTTACCCAGTGATACCAGAGAGGCATGGATAAAGTTCCCGGCGACCCCAAGTCCAAGTAAGGCAGAACTCCGGAAACAAGAACAAGCGTCAGTCTTCACCTCCACTGGCTACATCAAACTGGAGCGGAAAGAAACTGCACTAGAGGCGCCTCTCCCACGGCACCTAGGTGAGAAGCGTTCCCGACCGCTGAGGACGAAGCAGCCTCCTTTCTTGGAAAGCTCCTCCTGCCATTCAGTGAACCTGATATCGATGCGAGTGGCAAGGAGAATTAATTCGTTTCAGGGAGGACGGGAGGTCTCTTCCTTGCTGCCAAAGCGTCCTTTTATTAACCCCGGCTGACAGACCCTTTTTTGAAGGTGGCGCAGAGGGCGGCATCGTTCCACGCAGTCATCGACGCCAGGATAACGGAATTTAACCGCATAGTCACGCCACAGAGGACCTCGCCTGACGAAGGCCCCAAGAGGGCGAGGACTCAGCAGAGGAAACCGCGCCCTCCCAAAAAACGGTGGGGAAATTCCTGGAGGAAGATTTTAGGCCCCGCAGTCACAGGGTCTTCCTGTCCCAGGGGGGGTTGCCCAACCGGGCCTTCCCGGGAAAAAGTAGGCTCACCACGAACCCCACCTTAACCTCCCCGGGGGGAACTATCCGCCACACTCCACTCAAAAGCACTGCTAAAAAAAACCCCCGGGGGCAAGCTTGGACCCCCCGGCAAAGCGGAGGGTAGAGAGAGCCAAGCTTGGGCCCCCGGGTCCAAAAGGAATGCAGATGTAGGGGAGCCACAGACGGAGGGGAGACTGCTGCGGGGATACAGGACTGAAGACATGGCGGAGAGTCCCAAAAGGTCCTTTTGTGCGATTTGTTGCTTTGGGGGGCAACAACCTCGTAATATCCGGAGTTTTGGCCGGGGGCACCTTTGGCGGGATCCATGGCGGATCTTACGTAACGGCTTGGGGTAGTGGTACCGGGGACCCCGCAGGCGAGGGTTAGTTAAAAAGCCCCCGGGGAACAAATCTAAGTAGCCCCCTTTCCCCACCAAGCCCCCCGCAAAGGGGGAGGGGACTTGCTCGCGTGGCACCAGGTCTTAAACCCCCCGGACGTGACTTCCCGCGGTGGCCCCGAGGTGCAGCGGGTCCCAAGCTTTCCAGAATCGTAGCGGGGGAGACGAAGGTGGGGGCAGGCAAAGGTTCGGGGTCGTGGGACGGGCAGAAGGTCAGGGCAGGGGAAGGGTTTGGGGAGTCGAAAACTAAGGTCGGTCAGGGCAACAAATAGCAAACAGGAACCCTTTTCACAAAAGGCACGGGGCAACAAAGACCCACGGGAAGTACTGGGTCCAAAACAAAATAGAGCGGGCCCCGGCAATTACCCAATTCCCGGCCCTGTCCCTTTAAATTTCGAACGGCGAAAACCCCTAGGGCACGCAGGCATTGCCGCAGGGGCCGGGGACCGAACGGGGAGGCTTCGGGTGAGGGACGGGGGGTGCAGCCACGGGCGCAGTTGGGACCCGCACGGCCCCTCCCCGGGGCCCTGCCCGGGGGCCCGGGGCGCCCGCGGTCCGAGACCGGACCGCGGCGCAACCCGTTAAAAACATTCATTTAAACTCCCCCGCGTTAAAAAATTTGATCGTATTTTTCAGTGAAAAAAGGAGGCGAAATCCATAATTCTCTATAAACTAGGGGATTACCGAATTTCGGTGCACATCCAACCGATAAACGCAAAACCCGGGGCAAAATCCAAAACAAAATTACCCGTGTGAACATAGCCTAAGTGTCTAATAAAATAAACGGCAAAAGAGTTTTGTTATTTCTGCTCTTGCTGTGGACATGTGCTTCTTTATCTTGCAGCTCATAACAAAATGCACTTTATAGATGTATGTGTTTTCTTATAACAAGGGTTAAAAATGCATTTTGTGGAAATAACGGTTTTAGGGGTATGTTTATAACAAAGGTGATGCTAAGTGAAAAGGTAAACATCCTTTGGACAAAGTGAGTTTCCTGGCTTTTTTAATGTGCCAAGCTGTATAAAAAGGGTCCCTAACTAAGCCCTGTAATTTTTTTAACCAAACTTTTAAGCGCTCCCCCGACAGGACAAAAACCACCCGGGTTTTGCCCTTTTTTGCGCCGCCCCCCATGGCCGCGAGGGGGGAGGGCTTTCTCCGGATGAGAACCCCCCCTTCAATTGGCTTGCACGGGTTTCCGCCGGGAAACGGGACAGAAGAATTGCATTTTTCTGTTTTGCGGGGACCGGGGGTAAAAAAAACCGCCCGGGGAAAGGAAACCCTTGCAGGGGGGGATGCTGCCGGGTTTTCCATAACACCATTGTGCTAATTTTCAGCCGTTTTTCAGGCTTTTGAAAAACCGCAAACCGGCGAAAAACCGGCCAAAACCCCCGTGCCGTGGGGACATGCCCTTAAAGCCAACATGTGCCACCTCTGAAACTTGCATAAACCCCACCCACTTTTTACACAACATACCCCTTTTATACATGCCACATCCCTTTACATAACTGTGTAACATTTCTGAAGGAAAGTTTATTAGGGAATGTACTGTCACCCAGCTTTCCTGGACAATGGATAGCCTATCCAACATCTAGGGAGGTTGGGTGATGCCGCATTAATCTGCTTTAAAGGGAATGTGTCATCCAAAAAAATGACTTATTCTTTAACTCATGTTTTTATGTTAATCTAATTTTCAAGATTTTATTTTTAATTTTCCATATCATGTTCAATATTTTTAAAAAATGTTTAAAGGGTTGTTATCATTTCATTAAATGGTCTTCAGAATAAGGGGACAGTGAAAACAAGCAACTTTGCAATTGGATGTCATTAGCAAAGCTGCCTTGTTCTCACAGTGTCCCTTATCTTGTGTTTTTATTTACACTGATATCCCGTGCGGGTCGAATCCCTCCGGATCCCTCCTCCTTGCAATTCACTAGCTGAGAGCTCATTTACATTCTGTACAGCCCCCGGGTCGATTCACGGAGCTGTGTCTCTGACTCAGAGTAAGGGACCGTCACATTTTCACTTTATACAGGCAGAAGAAACAGAATTACACTGAAGGGCTTACACAATCAGGAAATAGCACAATTTGTGTCGACCCCTGCCTGATTCAGAGTTAGGGGCCGTAGTATTTTCTGTCTCCACACCCAGCAGAATCAGACTGCAGCAGATTGTACAATGAGAAAACATGACAGTTTTGTCCCTGTGCCTAACTCTCCTGCATAGATGCAGATCTGTGCCGTTCTTAGAAAGCTGTAATACATCTCCAGCTGTGAGATCAGTGCTCAGTCTAGAGTGAATGCAGCCTGTGGTATGTATACAGCTCTTATAAAATAAGACTGCATAGAGAGAGACACAGTGACATGTGGACTCAGAGGGGGGGGGGAGTCTCAGGCCAGCAGTGAAGGGGGGATGATGTCATTCAGCTGGGAGGGGAAGAAACGCCCCTGCATTCACAGAGCTGAGAAGCTCAGAGCAGTGTGAATCAGCCGAAGTAAGGAAGCGATACATCCCCTTTAAGTCTTGGAGTTTTTCTTTGGCCACTAGGCCTAATAATAATCTGGCACTTCCTGTTCTGTAGAGAAAGATTTTCAGCAATCTGTTCAAGATCAGTACAAGCAGGATCAAACTGAAAGATTGACAATAATGTGTATAGATAACTCAGGATCCACCATTCATAATAGGAGATAGTTGAAGTTCATCCTCTCCCCTCCCTGCACACTGACTTATTCCCAGGTCACATAGCATGTCTAGAAGACTCATCTATATATGTCAATGGGACAGATCCTGTTCAGAGGCTCCTATGTCATGAAGCTGCTGTAAAGCATCTCTCTAAATGCTGCTAAACGCAGCTCAGGCAAGAAAGCTTTCCCCACAATCATATACAGACAACCGCATTAAAACGTTATTTTCCACCACTGCCTTAACTCTCTTGGGCATGGAGTTCACTTCTCTTCCACTCCTCCATGACAACATTACAGAGCTGGTACATGTTAGAGACCTTGTGCTCCTCCATCTTCCATTTGAGGATGCCCAACAGATGCTAAATAGGGATTAGGTCTCGAGACATGCTTGTCCAGTCCAGCACCTTTACCCGTATTTTCTTTAGCAAGGCAGTGGTATTCTTGGAGGTGTATTTGGGGTCATTATCATGTTGGAATACTGCCCTGCGGCCCAGTACCTGTTGGCATTCATGACTCCGTCAATGAAATGTAGCTCCCACAGCCAGCAGAACTCAAGTAGCCCCAAACTATGACACTCCCACCACCATGCTTGACTGTGGGCAAGACACACTTGTCTTTGTTCTCCTCACCTGGTTGCTGCCACACACGCTTGACACCATTTGAACCAGATGGTTCCAGTAATCCATGTCCTTAGTTTGCTTGTCTTTAGAAAACTGTTTGCAGGCTTTCTTGTGAATAATCTTTAGAAGAGGATCCTTTCTGGGAGGTCAGTCATTCAGACCAATGTAATGTAGTGTGCGGCGTATGGTCTGAGCACAGACAGGCTCAGTTTCAGGGTGTTGGCAATCTTCTTGTAGCCTAGCCCATCGTTATGTAGCGCAACAATTCTTTTTTCAGATCCTTAGACAGTTCATTGCCATGAGGTACAGTGCTGAACTTCCAGTGACCAGTATGAGAGAGGGTGAGAGCGGTAACATCAAATTTAACATACCTGCTCCTCATTCACACCTAAGACCTTGTAACACTAATGAGTCACTTTACACCATGGAGAGAAAATGGCAAATTGAGTGCAATTTTTCCTTTTTCACTTAGGGGTGTACACACTTTTATTTCAGTGGTTTAGACATTGATGGCTGTGTGTTGAGTTATTTTTAGGGCTTACCAAGCTGTTATACAAGCTGCACACTGACTACTTTACATTGAATCAAAGAGTCATATCTTCATGTCCCCTTTGTCCCATAAAAATATATAATACAATATTTACAAACATGTGAGGGGTGTACTGACTTTTGTGAGATACTTTATATGGGCACAGCTTCTAAGGCCACATAATTTGAACACCACCTGAAAGACTTGCTAACTCTTCCCAGACCATGGAAGAACTCCCCTTTTTCCGGGAGAGTTTGCAACAATTCTGTAACTATACAGCAGTCTGATGCTTGGCCATGACAGGAGATGCTGCAAGACATTATAAGTTTCTGAAAATGGTAGTAATCAGAGTTTAGTGCATATGCCATTGAAGTCTATGGTGGGGATTGCCCTTTAAGTTAGGTACTTATATAATGTACTTTCATTACATTTTCTGTAGGTTTCCTGCAGTTTTACATCAGCTGTTTCAAGTGCAGGAGATTATGTGACAAAAGTGGTGTGTCTTTATCAGGACAACCTTTGAAGCCACCCTCCTTCAGTCCTGCCTAACAGGCCCGGATCGCCCGCCGAGGAGGACGGTGTTCCCCCCCGGAGGGCCCCGAGTCCCGGCGCCGGTCTGTGGCGCGCTACAGGGGCCGCAATGGTCGCATCAGCGACCGGACCCCTGTGGCCGACAGGCCCCCCCTCGCCACATGGCTGCACGGCCGGGTCACTGACTCAGCCATGCAGCCACCATGGCTCCTGCACCGCGCCGTGCAAGCAGCAGCCGAGGCCGAACATCTGGGATCTTCTGATCCCGTCTGTTCAGCCCCCAGGAGGCTGCGGGGCAGGCGCGCGATGCAATGACATCATCGCGCGCCTGCTCCGCGGCCCCGCTCTCTGCAGTGAGTGGCCACCAGCTCCGGAGTGAAGAGTGAAGTGGAGGGGACAGCGGGTGTCCGGGTGAGTATTATTTTTTATTTTTTTTTAAACTTTTTACTGTCCCTGGCTGCCTATAATAGCCCTTCCCTGGCTATATGATGCCCTGCCCTGGCTACCTATATGATACCCTGCCCTGGCTACCTATATGATGCCCTGCCCTGGCTACAAATATGATACCCTGCCCTGGCTACCTATATGATGCCCTGCCCTGGCTACCTATATGATACCCTGCCCTGGCTACCTATATGTTTCCCCTGCCCGGGGCCCTACCTATTTTAGCCCTCCCCTTTGGGCTACCTTTATGATCCCCTCCCCGGGCTACCTAAAATGATGCCCGCCCGGGTCCCCTATTTTATGCCCTGCCCGGCTCCCCAATATAAAACCCCGCCCTGGCACCTTTTAAAATACCCTGCCCTGGCAAACCTATATGATGCCCTCCCCTGGCTACCTTTTGGAAACCCTCCCCTGGCAACCTAAATGATTCCTTCCCCTTTGGGCTTATGATGCCCTGCCCTGGTCCTAAAGGGTTTTCCTTCCCCTGGCTAAAAAATGATACCCCTCCCCTGGCCCTCCCCTATATGATACCCCTGCCCTGGCTACCAAAATAATTCCTTGCCCTGGCAAATATGGATCCCCCTGCCGGGCTACCTATATAAAGGGCCCTCCCCTGGCTCCCCTATATGATACCCTCCCCGGGTATTTGATGCCCGGCCCGGGGCTATAAAAACCCCTCCCCTTTGGCTCCCTTATAATCCCCTGCCCTGGCTACCAAATTGATGCCTTCCCGGGCTCCCCTATATGATACCCTGCCCGGGCCCTCCCTATATGTTTTCCCATTCCCCTTTGAATATAAATCCCTGGCTACCTATTTGATACCCTGCCCTGGCTCCCTATATGATCCCCTTTCCCGGCTACCTATAATCCCCCGGGGCCCCTGGCAACCTAATGATGCCCTGCCCGGGCTATTTGATTTTTCCCCACTTTTTTTCCCGGTCTGCTCACAGGATATCTTTTCCAATAAAAATTTATTTAATTTTCCTATTTAAGCGTAACACTTGGGGGTTTTAATTTGCAATTTTCTTTAAAAGAAAAAAGGTCTAAATAACCCATTTTTCAAAAAACCTGAAAATTCCACGATAAAGCCCTGGTTGGGAACCCGAGTCCAGACGAAAATCATACGGACCCCCCGGAAATTTTGGGTCCCTCTGGGGTCCCTCAGTGTCTCTAAAATGCTATACAGGGGCTGACCTGCAAAAGGGCTAAACCGGGCCAAAAGCGGGCTGATTCGTAAAACGTACTTCCCCGGGGTAAACCGCCCGTTTTCGGGGGTCAACCCCCCTTTCTCGAGCGGAAGGAAAAGGGACCTGCCCCGTTTCCCCCTTTATATATCATTGCCTATCTAAAACATACCAAAAAAAATATACAAAAAACTTTTTTTATAACACTCATTTTAAAAAACAGGGATCTATCATTTACATATTTTTTTGACGGCCCCTTGGGTAACACAATCTTTTTATTGATAATATTATTATCTTGTTTAGTTTTTTAATTTAATTTCCCAAATTTTTTATCATTAAACAAAATCTAGCCTCAATCATAAGTGAATGATGGACTTATCGCTAACCAATTGGATTATTTTAAAAATTTTCTTTCCCACTGGCTTTTCCCTCATTGGGGCCCCTCTGGGGTTTAAAAATTTTTGTAGCCGAGTAACCGGGTTATACCCCAGGGCCCCCAACAATTTAAATTTAAATTTGTTCCTGGTTATAAACCCTGGACTTCCCCCCAATCACGAAAACCACCTTAAATCGGGTCCCCTGGTGACCATTTTCTTGAAAGTCCCTTGTACTGACGACTCCAAAATGTTTAGCGGGGCCCCAAAACCTTATCACCCTATTTTGTTCAAAAATTTCCCTCTTTGCATAAAAAACCCGGATTTGTGTTTGGGGTTTTGCTCGTTTAAATCTGCAGTACCCATCCTCATTTTTTAAAAATTTCCCCTTTGCCAAAAGGGGCACTTCAAAAGATAATGAAAAATTTTTAGAAGTACAGCAAATAAAAGCCTCGTAACATAATCTTTTTTGGCCCCAGACAGGGGGGAAATGAGAAATTAAGGGGTTGCCTTTTAAATTAAATGGCATGAAAAATTTTTGGGCATGACGGGGCAGGGGGTTAAGTCCCCTTTTCCCTCCGTATCTAAGAGTGCGGGGCGTGCCTTTTTCTTTTTTATTAAAAACTGAAGGGGAAATTAAAAATTAAACCAATAGTTCAACCCCCGTTAAATAAAAAAATTTTGGGGAAAAAAAAAAAAAAAAAAAATTCCAAAAAAAAAAAAAAAAAAAAAAACCAAATTTTAAAAAGGGCCTTTTATTTTTTTAAAAAATTTTCCCAATTTTTTCCCGTAAGTTTTGGGTTTTGCCCAATTTAGAAGGGCCCAATCTAAAAAAAATGGGGAAAAAACCCCCAATTTTAAAAACCTTTTTTTCTAATTTTTTTCTTCCGCAGTCACTAGGGTGAGCAGGGGCCCAATTTCATCCCCGACCCTGAAATTTTAAACCCCGCTTTGGTACCCCCCTTTCCACAAACTTGTCCACCATTTTTGTTTAAAATTACAATATTCGGGCATCTGTCGAGAAAAATGCGTCGCACTCGCATAAATTGGGGCCTTTTAGGGATAGCATTTAAATCTTGGCCCAAAACCCCAAAACTAGGAAAAAAAAACAAGGTGCAGAGCCTTTTAAGGAAAGGGGGCTCCCGATCCAGAAACGAGGGAGGGGAGAGCGGCTAGACAAAGGGGAAAACCAAAAAAAAAAAAAAAAGGGAAAAACCCCAAAAGAAGAAGAAAAGGGGGGGGTTTATTTTTTAAAAATAACCAAATGTTCGGAAAATTAAAAAAAAAGCAAAACTTAAAAAAAATTTAAATAAAGGCTTAAATTTTCGTTTCCAGCAAAAAAACATCACATTTAAATTTTTAAAAACCAAATTTTTTTACGGTTTTTGTAGGAAATTTAAATAAGGATGAAATTTTGGGGTGATACCGAAAAAGGAGGGATCAAAACCGTAGGAAATTTTATCCCCGAAGACCCAAATTTTAGGGGATCCTAATTTTAAACAAGCAGTTTTAAGAAAAAATTTCCAGCATATAAAAAGGGGGTGGGGTGGGTGAAAAAGTGGCGTGTGATGGAAACTGGGGACAGACATTTTAATTTTACAAATGAGAAAAGGGAACACTTAGAGAACTGCGGGGAAGGATGAAAACAAATTTTGGGGAAAAAGCAAAAATAAGGGGCGCACAGGGTTTAAAGGGAAATTAAAAACCCAAAAAAACCTAGAGTAAGCACAGACAGCGGGGTGAAAAAAACGGTTATAGAATAAAAAAAAGATCCTAGGCAAGTTTTAAAACTAAAATCGGTTAATGGTTATTGCGAGGCAAAAATCGGGGGCCCTTTAAATTGACAAAATTTTTTGGGAAAAACATGCTGAGATTTTTAAAACACCCAAGGGTCCCGGTGCTATATTTTTGTGCCCAAGATTCACAAATCGTTAGAAAACCCCCCCCGGGGGGGACCTATAGTCCCCGGGGGTTTGGGGTTCAATTTTCCCAAACCCTTTGCAAATTATTGATACTTTCTAAAAACTAAAATACCAGGGCTGCCACCCCTGTTTTAAAAGATATTAAATAATTCCTCACCAACTGGAGGGGGGGAAAATAAGGGATGTTACGTTTTTATGCCCCCTTGGGATGAAAAAGGGGCCGAAAAACGAATACCCCCCTATCGGAAGGGGATACGGCCAATTAGAAAAAATTTTTAAATCCAAAATCCTAACCTTTCAAACAGGCATATTGGATTCCTGTTTAAAAATTTGGGTTGGGAGAAAATTTTCTCACTAATAATTATTTTAGATTTGGACAAAAATTTTTTCCCTTAACAGCGGAAGGGAGGGGGCCCGGGGGCCCTCCCCTTTACCCCCCAACCGGGGCCAATATTTTAAAGGGAGGCCTTCCCGGGGATGGGCACGTCCCCGCATTTGAGGGGGAGTCGATGCCCTTAAAAACTTTGGCTCCCCCCCAATGGAGCGCGTGTTTACCCTTTCTGGACGGGTAAGCTAGTGAATTTAAGGGTTTTTTTAAATTTTTCCTTAAAGCAACCCCCCCTTGACCAGTTTTTCCATCACAAAAATTTCCGGATGGGGCCCAGTTTTTTGGGACGTGAGGGTTTTTCAAATTGAAAAGGGTTTCCCATGTTGCATAAAAACCTTGTATCAAAAGGGAAAAAATTGATCGTAACAACTTACGCATTATTCAACCCAAAAACGCCCCAAGATTTAAATTGCTCCCCCAAAAGGGCCCAATTTTTATGCGGATTTGCAAAGCACTCCCTCGACAGATGATGAATTTTGGTAAGCAAAACAAAAAAAGGTGGAAAAAATTTGGGGGAAAGGGGAAAACAAGCAAAGATAAATATTTCACCCAAATCTTTTGATAAAATTGAACAGGGGTCCACTAGTGAGCTGGGGAAAAGAAAAAGTCAGAAAAAAAGGTTTAAAAATTGGGGTTCTCCATGATGGTTGTGCCATTTTTAAATTGGAATCACCCAAAATATACGAAAATATTGGAAATCTTTACAAAATAACCCTTTTTTAGGCCCAAACTTTTCACGGAGTACCCCAAATTTGTTTTTTTAAAGGGGTTAAAAACTTTTTGGAAATTTCTTTACCCGTTTCAAAAATTTTAAAAAATAAAAAAAAAAAGCATGACAAAACCCCCTTAGATACGAAAGGGGAAGGGAACGTCCCCAGGCCTGTCATGCCCAAAATTGTAAGGGCCATAAAAAAAAGGCACGTATATTGCTCCCCCATTTTCTGGCCAACAGATTATTTTACAAAGGGCCTTTTATAGCTGAAACAAACAAAAAATTTTTCATCAACTTTTGAAGGGGGCCCCTTGTGGAAAGGGGAAAATGTTGGCCAAAAAAGGGAGGATGATACGTGTAAATTTTTAAAACAAAGCACAAATCACAAATCCGTTTTATGCAAAGAAAAGGGAGAAAAAACCAAATTTAGGAGTGATAAGTCTGGCCCTGCTAAACAAAGGGAGTGTAAATTTTAGAAAAGGCACTTTCATAAAACTTTGGTCACCGGGTTGACCCGTTTAAGGTGGTGGTGATTGGGGAATTCCAGGATGATAACCGGAAAAAATTTAAAATTTTAAATTGTTGGCCCGGGGGTATACTGGTTACATGGCTAAAATTTTAATCCCCCTTTAAGGGCTAAATGGGGAAAAGGCCAGTGGAAATTTTAAATATAAAAATTCCAATAGCGGGGGTTTAGCGAAAAGGGCCATGGCTTCATTTCCTGATTGGGGCTAGATTTATTTTTAATGAAAAAAAATTAAAAATAGAAATTAAGACAAATTAAATTTTAAATAATATTACAAAAAAAGTTTGTGTTACCCAAACCCCGAAAACCCTATTTTAAATGATAAATCATGTTTTTCAAAAAAGTTTTTAATTAAATTTTTGGTTGTATATATTTTTTTTTTGGGTTTTTTGGTTTGGAAAATTGATTTTTTAAGTGATCAGTAGGTCTTTCCCTTCACGCTCGAAAAGGGGAGGCGTGACCCCCAAAACGTGCGTGACCACGTGGGGGAAGAAACGGGACAAAGTCAGCAGCCGGGCTGGGGCAGGTCAGCCCTTGCGGGGGGGGTTCAGTCGGGTATAGAATTGAGAGACACGGGAGGTTTAGGGGAGGAAGCAACAAAGTTTTCCCGGCGCCCGTATGATTCGTCGGGGAAAAAACCGGGCCCCCGACACTCGGTTTTATCGTGGATTGCGGGTTTTTTTTAAAACCATGTTTTCATTTAAACTTTTTTTTCTTTGAAAGAAAATTTGCAATATTCCCTTCCAAGTGTTACTTTTTTAAATAGATATTAAAAAAAATTTTATTGGAAAAAAGATATCCGTACAACGGCAAAAAAATTGTGAAACGATTATGGGCATTTAGCAGGGGGGGGACCTGCCTTTGCCGCTCCCAAAACCCGCAACCGTGTGCAACCCCTTTTAAAAAGGGGTTGAAACGGGCTTTTTTAAAAGCCCTCCCCGGGCTACCAAATATAAACCCCCTCCCCTGGCTACCTATATGATACCCTGCCCTGGTTACCTATATGTTTGCCCTCCCTTTGGCTAAAATTGATGCCCCCCCCTGGATATATGAACCCTGCCCTTGGCTACCTAAATAATACCCTGCCCGGGCCCACCTATATAAATCCCCGGGCCCTGGCTCCCTATATGAGGGCCCTGCCCGGCTATATGATCCCCCTCCCCGGGCTAAAAGACCCCTTTCCCCTGGCTAGCTAAACCCTGTCCCTGGAAGCTATCCCCCCGCCTGGCATAGGTTTGCCCTCCCCCGGGCTACCTATACCCTCCCCGGGGAATATGACCCCTTGCCCTGGTACCTATCCCCGGGCCCTGGCAAACCTATACCCCCTCCCCTTGGCTATATGTTTCCCTGCCCGTTTTAACCTAAAAAACCCTGCCTAAAAAAATATATGATCCCTTTTGCCCTCTTTATGATGCCCGGGGCCCGGGCTATATGATCCCCTTTCCCCGGGACCTTTTCCCCGGGCCTGGTTTAATTGATGCCCTGCCCGGGGCTACCTATCCCCCCCCCTGCCTGGAAAAAATGATCCCCTTGGCTACCTACCCCCTTTCCCCGGGCTTTTAGAGGGCCCTCCCCAGGCCCCTTTTCCCTTTGCCTGGCTATATGATGCCCCTTGCCCGGGGCTACCATACCCTGCTTGGATTATGTTTCCCTGGCTCCCCTATCCCCTGCCCTGGCTATATGTTTCCCCTGCCCGGGGTTCCTTTATACCCTGCAGGCTTATAAATCCCCTTTGCCTGTCTATATAAATGCCCCTCCCCTGGCTCCCCTATCCCCTCCCCTTTGGTTTACCTTTACCCTGCCCTGGCAAACCTATACCCCTGCCCGGGCCCTTGCCAATCCCCCTCCCCTGCCCGGGCCCTGCCTATACCTCCCCTGGCTCCCTATAAAAGCATTTGCCTTATTCATTTGCCTTGGCTCCCTTTTTAATCCCCCTTCGGGCTACCTATAAAATCCCCTGGCTGCCTATACATTGTCCTCCCTTTGCCTAATACTGTCCCGGGTCCTTTTCCCTGTTTTGCCTATAAGTGGGCCCTGTCTCCCCTGTATACGTCCCTGTCTGCCGAATACTGTCCCTGGCCCCCCCGCAACGGCCCTGCCTGCCAAAAATGGGGGTCTCCCCAAATTTTAACTTTCCACTTATCTAAAATTTTTTTTAAAATTTTCAAAATTTTTCGGGTTAACAAAACGTTTTTTTGGGGAATTGATAAAAGTGCGGAAAAGAGAGGAGTCTAAGATGTTTTGGGTTGGAAAAATTCTACGGGGGACAAGTAGTAAACCACAAAAGGGGAAACTCCCATCCCTGTCCCGGGGACAGAGAAAAAAAAGGGAAGGGGAACAACAAGGGAAGATGCCATGGAGGTTTGGGGCCAGAAGGAGAAAAAAAAGGAGAAGGAACAACTCCCTAAAGAATGACGCTCCTGTGACCCCCTGTTTGTCAGGGGTTTAATTTTTTTACTTCGTGTTGAACCCAGTGTTTGTTTTCCCTTGTGATGGGGGGCCTGACTACTGGGGATGGTTTTGGGTGGGGTTGTGGGTTTTTTGGGGTGGTTTATGTATTGTCGGTGTGGGCCCTTGCCCCTGATTTTTAAAGCAATTTACACCCTAAAACTCTGTTGGGGGGGGTTTTTCCTCTGCACCCACTTTTTTCTTCCTTGCTTTTGTAGGGGGCTTTCACTGGGAGGGGTTTTGGTCCCATTTTTTTATGCGTTTTTTTTTTTTTTTGTGCAAAATTTTGAACGTCATTAATTTGCTTTTTCCCTTTCTCCCACAAAATGCACCAAAAACTCCCCCCGTTGAAGCACTTTATAGTGTTTTTTATTTAAAAAAGGGTGGGGTTTGCGAAAAACCAAAGGGACTTTTTTTAAAGGGAAATTTTGTATGTGGGCGGGCGGGGGGTTAGTGCCAGGGCTGATTTTTATTCCCTTGGGCCCCTCCCCGCCTAATAAGATTTTAACATAAGGGGGGAGGGGAAAAATATAGCCCAAAGCACAGCAAAGGATCCTGGAGCTTGTAGTTTTACAAGGCAAAGGGAAACAGCTTTCAATCAAGAATTGCTGCTGCTCAGCTGCACAGAAGGAGGGCTACCTACAGCATAGAAAAAACACAAATTTGCCCAAAAACACCACAGTGAGATGAAGTAATATTCTGGCAAACTACCTGAAAATTTCTTTCATTTGCTATATTATACTGCTATTTTGTTATACTGCTCTGATATTTTGCCTTGCACTTTATATCATTGCAAAATATTGTACCATTGTTACTTAAAGGGAATGTGTCATCAAAAAATGAGTCATTGTTTAAGTCCCATTTTTATGGTAAACACATTTTTTAGGAATTTTTGGTTGTGGTTTTTTTAATTTTTCTTCACTTTTAATATTTTTTAATTCTTAACTTGCAGTTTTCCCTTTGGCCATAGGGCCCTTTTTTGAAGCTTTAAACAGCAGTCAGAGAGATGTTTTACAGCAGCTTCATGCACATAGGAGACTTAAGACTGACTCAGTCTCATTCACTTCTATGGGAGAGTTTTCTAGTCATGCTCTGGACCTGGGAAGAAGTCACGTGTGCGGGAGTGAAAGGGTGAACTGTGGCTGTGACTATCTCCTCTTGTGACTGGTGGATCCTGTGTTATCTATTGACACTGGTGTCTCCTTTCAGTTTGACCCTCTGTGCTGATAATGAGCAGGCAACTGAGAATATTTCTCTACAGAACAGGAAGTGTCAGACTATTGTGAAAACTGCAGGACTTAAGAATTATTAAAAAAATATTGAAAGTGATATGGAAAATTAAGGAAAAAAATATAACCCAAAATTCTTAAAAAACGTGTTGAACATGTGAGTTAAACAATAAGTCATTTTTGATGACACATTCTCTTTAAGTAGACGCCGCCTATTGGTTATGTAAGTCACATGACATAGAGAAATTGTCTGTTTCTTTGAGCAGCTCATATATATGTTGCATTTTCCGTTAATATTGATGAATTTCTATTAAAGATTATATATTGTTAATGATGGTATTGGCTTCTTCAGCACTCATTTCCCCTTCGGTTACATGCTTAATTTTAGTGTTGCCTTCTATTAATGGTTGTAGTGCAGATATACACACCCATACAGTATGATGATTAGGGCATTTGATTTACGTATATCCTCTGCTGTATCTTTTGATAATTAATAAACAGTTTTAGTTGAAGGTCATCCTAATAAATCCTGTTGCACCCGCAGTAAGCGATGCTCTCCTGAGATGTTGATTCAAAAACAGATGCTTACGCTGCAGTTGTTCCCTTGTTGTGTTCCTCCTCTCTCTGCATTACTTGGGAAGATGCCCTGAGCACTTGATTTTAATACTTTGACTCAGATTTTATTAACAGTGAGCTGCTTCACTCTGCCAAGAGTAAATAAGTAAGAATTCAATATCCATCTATACATTAACTAATTCAGTGCCCATATATGAACTGCTCATTCTAGACATTTGAAGAGAGAATTGAGTTTCTTTATTTTTTGCTTTGAAACCCTAAATGAGTTGCCCTCCTAAGTGTAAGATTATTTGATTGAATTAGTAATGATCATTTATACAGCACTGCACAGAGAGTATATACACTCAGATTAGTCATTGTCCCATGTGGGACTCACATTCCCATTTTCCTCAGACTCATATTAACTAGGGCTAGTGTATATTTTATGTGGGCTTTTGGAATGAAATCAAATTACAGAAAAAAAAAATCTAAGTAAAAATATGGAGAACAACAAATTGCATGATTTCTGCTGACCTGATTTGATTCAAACCCTTGAAGAATATTAATATATTTGGTGCCTAGTCTCTTTTAAGCCATGTAACATTTGAAAGAAAACTCTACAGACTGCTTATAACAAATCACGGATTCATGACTGTAAGTATACCCATACCTATTACCCAATACCAAGTCAAACTAGTCAATTGCATTATAATTAGCCCACCATCTCATGTGCATTGGTAGGCTCAGGTAGCCTCACGGAGGAACAGGGGAATCCCCCGATGGACCCTGAGCATGGCAGATGTGGCGCAAAAAGCAAGAGGCAGCGCATAAAAGGCATGAACAGTGGCTCTAGGGTGGGCTCCAGAATCAACTCCACTGGTGGCCTCCAGAATCATCTCCACAATTGGGCCTGCAGAATGAAATTTCACTGGTGGACTGGGGCCTAGACACCCCAGTCCGACACTGTACATGGGTGTATTCTCGATTCTTCCCCAATTGCATGGATTTTAACATGTCCGAAACTTTGTTACTACTGGTGATGTCACTTTTTTTAAAGTGTGCAGCGGCATATTATACCTCTTTCCCTTTTTAAATAAACACTCATGCTTATAGTAGTTGTGGAGTGAAAAAAAGCTATCAGTGAAATAAAAATTTTTTTAAACCCCCATCAACATTTGACATAAGTCTGATCTATTAAAATCTAACATTAACCATCCAATCCAAATGCCAAAATTGCTTTTCTTTTGTCATTTCATTTTACTAAAACTTTCAAATAGAAAGTGATCAAAAAGTCAAGTGTATTCCAAAATGCTATAAAAAAAAAACTACACTTCAAACATGGAAGGGAGAGGCATGGACCGCACATCCCCACACTATACGTTGATCTAATGCTTCTCAGCAAAACTTTAAAAAAATTAACAGAAGGTTTTTAGTATACTTTTTGATCAAACAGTATAGACCCACTTGCCACTTCACGGCGACCTATTTTAAGTGGGCCCCTACACTAATGTTGGTAGCACTGCATGGCAGCCACCACCACAGCAAAAGCCACACAGATGAGGAGCACAGCCCAGTGGCCCAACAGCACCACTGCTACCAGACATAGCCCCCTGGCTCTGGGCTGCACCACCCCACCAGCATAGCATCATAGCAGCAATGGCCGCCACACAGCACCGCCACCAAAAAAGAGAAAAAGTTGACACAGCTTACCTCTTACTGGGCTCCTTGCGTTTTCACTTGGACGAGCACTCCTTCCCATTTGGCCTAGGTGTTTTTTGATGAACAGTAGTCTATATATGGGTTAATGCCTTATTTCTTTCAGTCCACTTGCAGGGAGCCCAAGAGGGGTAAGCTGTGTCAACCTTCCCTTTTTTCGGTGGTGGTGCTGTGTGGCGCCCATTGCTGCTGTGCTGGTGGGGTGGTGCAGCCCAGAGCCAAGGGGCTAGGTCTGGCTTTTGCTGCGGCAGGGGCCGCCATGCAGTGCTGCCCCCATTTAGTGTAGGGACCCACTTTAAAGAGGTCGCCGTGAAGTGGCAAGTGGGCAAATACGTTTTGATCAAAAAGTATGCTAAGAACCTCCTGTTCATTTTAGTAAAAATTATGCTGAGATGCATTAGATCAACGTATGGCAAGGATGTACGGTCCATGTTTCGCTTTTACATATGTTTTCAAAACTACACTTCAGCGCGCAAAAAATGAGCACTCATGTAGGTCCATGGATGGCGCTGCAGCGTAAATTTAGAAAATAGAGAATATTTTTATTTGTTTAAGTACTAAAACATGTCATTTATACTGAACAGTGAACTCCATAAAACAAAACCCCTACAAAAATGGCTCAATTATGTTTTTTTTTCAAATTCCAAACCACGTAAAATTTTTGGATGGTTTCCTTGTACATTTTATGGTATGGTCAATGGCACCATTAAAAATTACATCTTGTCCCACAAAAGAATCAAGCCCTCATATAACTAGGTAGATGGAAAAATAAATAAAATTATGGCTTCTGGAAGGCGGGAAGGAAAAAAACAAACCAAAAATAAAAGGCCATATAGGGAAGGGGTAATGTGTACCTGGTAGGCTTTAGGGTACATACACATACTATACTTTTAGGGAAGAATACTTGCTCAATATGGCATACGATGAAACATGCCACCATTTTTTTCAAGAATTCTATATGAATACGTGAAGACGAAAACCTCTGGATGCCTCAATAACAAATCTAAACTCGTAGGTGTATAGTATGCCCAGATTAGTCGATGGATGCCATATTACAGGCGTGTACATTTAAGTCAATCTGAAAAAGAACCATATGCTTGGGCCTTTACTGGAATATCTGGAACAATCAGACAGTGAAACAGATAATGAGATCTTACCTGCTTGTGTGCATGATCATAGGAGTTGATATGGTTATCAAATTCCTGATGTTTCTGATATTGCTTATCACACAGTTCACAATAGAAATTTGCTTTCAGGGACTCCAATGCATTTCCTCTTGAATTTTCTTTTTCAGACAAGTCCTTGAAGAAAAGAAGTGAGATAATTATTGATTTGCTTAAGTGATGAACACTGCAACCTGCTAAGTAATTGAGCCAGTGTTTTACATTTGGGTTGTTTTTAGCCATTTCGTTTTGAGCCTTTTAGTAAAATCAATCAGAATAATGCAACTACTACACTGATACAAAGTAGTCTCAAACAAAAAGTGCAATGTCCCCCACCCCAACAAAAAACAAGGAGAACATAAACAGACAATGCATAGACAAGAGTTTATCAAAACCCAGAGAGATCAGTCTTTGTTCTTTTCACTTGAGCACTATGGGGGACATGTATTAAACGGACTGCGCAAGTTTTTTGTCCGACAAAAAACTGTCATTGGCCCGGTCCAACATAAAGTAAGTATGAAAGGTTGTGCGTTATCGTCCGTCATCATTGACACTTTTGTCCTTGCCAATTATTAGGGGGTTTGTTGTGTCACATTCATAAGGCTATGTTCACAGGGTAAATTTTCGCGTCGTAGTTGTACTCTAATACGAGCAAGATGCGCCACGAAATTATGGTAATCCATAGTTATCATAGAAAACTATGGATTACGCCTCCTCTCACCGGGCGTACAATACGATCGTATTGTACACCCAGGGAGATAAGTGACCTGAGTAATGACAGTCTATGGGGCAAGCAGGCACCGATCAGTGCGACTCCCAAACACCCGGCATAATTGCATACTGTACGCCCCGCAATTACGCAACATAGCCTAAGATTAGACACATGTATGAATGGTGCTCGACAGAATGTGTCACAAAAAGGGTCTACTAATACATGCCAGTTTGAAAGTGGCGAGGCTGAGACAAATATTGGCGCAGACACTTCTTAAGACACTTTTTGGTGCACATAAATGTCTCTCACAACTGGACACATTTATAAAATGATGTGAAACACTTTCATACATATTGGTGACTGATACTCTAACCCACATGTGTCAAACTGCGGCCCTCCAGCTGTTGGGAAACTACAACTCCCATCATGCCCACTGTTATAGATTATACAAATGCATGATGGGAGTTGTAGTTTCCCAACAGCTGGAGGGCCGCAGTTTGACACCCCTGCTCTAACCTAACAAGACATATGACTGTCTAGTCTGAGACAGTTTTCATACATGTGCCCCTATGTTTTCTTTTCAGGGCCAGTGTTTATGTAGATTCTAAATAAGGCTTTGCAGCAGGAAATCCCAGCATAACCTTATGCAATAATCAATGACCATTTAGGCATTTAGGTACATTGCCCAAAACTTCTTCTCCCATGAAGCTATTTTAACCCTCACAAAACAATTTCTGTCAGTAACATCCAACCAGAAAACATTAACTGGAATAAGAATAAAGCCTTCTATGTTTGATGGGTAGTGAGCGTCTGAATCTCTTAAAGAAAAGGTATTTATACGGAAGGGAACGTTTAAGGTGGACTGCTGACCAGTGCACACAGTATCTGATGTACATTGAATTGCATCAGTTGCTGATTATAATATCCGGCCATGGAAACACAGACATCGCTTATACAACTAACTAAAAGTATTCCAATTGTAAAATTGTAGTTTCTAATAAATACAAATTAGTACTGTAAATCAAAAAATGTATTGACCATCTTGAAAGCCTGAAATTGCAGGTGATATATTCATAGCATAAAATTATACTCAAGAAGACCTTAAAGTCCTGTGGAGGTCAAGGCAAGATGGACCTGTAGATATGATTGCTCTTTAATGGCCATTCCATTAGCAAAAAAACCCTCAACAATGACAGATTCATTTCTGTCTATTTATGTCTTTAATGTCACTTAGCGTTTGTTTAAAGGGGTTTTGCCACGATGTAATGTTGACATGGGATCCTCCAAAATGGGTATTTAATCACTTTTCTAAATATATGTGATTACAAAAATTGCAGTCTGAAAGAGCTAGAGGCTGCCTTACCTGCCCTTAGTTACTTAAAAGCTTCTATTAGATACGACCTGACAAGAGCTGCTGGCTTATCTGATGAAAGGGAGCTGAAGAAGCTTTCAAGGCACCAGGTAGAAATATGTTGTCTTTTGTATACAGAATCCACTAGTTGTAGTGTGATTATCTGAGTAGATCCCTGCTTTATCTGATGACAGAGAACATGAAGAAGCTTTCAAGCTGCTGAGGAGAAAAGATGTTGTCTTTTGTATACAGAATCCACTAGTTGTAGTTTGATTATTTGAGTGAACATTTCACACGATCCCTTATGCATGGCTCTGTGCTCTGGCTGTGTCTCTCTCTCTCTCTTAGCTTGACTTGTTTACATTTGATTCTTAGCAGATAAGGCATGTCCTGGCAAAACCCCTTTAAGAATCTATAACTATATTTTTTGCCAAACTACCCTTACTATGACTTATGCAGGGCATGAGAGGATGTTGCCGTTTCTGTTTGATGCACCCGATATAACACAATCAGTGACATTTAGTAGAAAATATGTGCCAAAATTCAAATGTTTAGGGTGGTTTCACATATTTGAAAACATGCTCCTTTTTTGAATCATACTTTTTCCTGATTTTTATTTATTTATTTATTTATTTATTTATTTTAAATTGCTGAAGCCAGGAATTAGCTACAAGGTTATGGTGAAATATAAAGCACTCTACTTTTGGCATGCCTTTTTGGTTCATGGCGTTTTTTTTTCAAAATATGGGCATGTGCTAGATATGGATTTTTTCAGGTGTTTACCCATAAGCTTCTCTATAAGACTTGAAAAGCACCTGAAAAAAAAACATGTTAAAAAAGGGGAAAAAAGGCAAAAAAACCCCCATAAAATATAGAGTACATGATGTGCACCAAATTCATTCTGAATTTTAGACACTTTGGGCGTGTATAAACGGGGCTGCACCAGAAGTCTGGTGTCTTTTCAGCCCGAAAACTAGCACAGCCCTGTTTGCTATATTTTTAATTAGGCAGACTCCAAAATTAGGCACTTTGTAATGCGCCTAAGATCGGGGGCATGCTGGAGGCGTGTTGCACTACAACCGTATGAAGCTACACATTTATGACTTTTGAACGGCAAATCCAGGCGCATTACTGCTGGAACAGGTAGAGCACTTTAAAAGTGGTTATCTGAGCCAGAAGCGTCGCTTTGTAGCTAGAAAGTGCTAAATCTATGACTCGCAGTAGAACAGGTTAATAGATTCAGGCGCATTCTACGCTACTTACAATGGCGTCTAGGCATCCAAAATCATACATGTCGATCGCCCTTTATGTTCCGACTTTGAAATCTGTCTGTTAAAAGGGATGTGGCTAAGGAACATAAGGCGGCAATAACAAAAAAATAAAAGAAAGTAAGTGGGGTTAAATTAATCATTTCTCAAAACCAAATTTGGAAGTGACATCAGCGCATGCTTGACCCCAGTATAATGCTTCCTCATTGTGGACTTACTTGTGGACAGGGCCCAGAGACTGATGCTGCCCATTCTAATCACTGGTGAAGGTGCACATGTGATAACAGCACATACTTGACGCTAGTACAATGACCGCAGTACAAGACATCCCCAATATGGACTTGCTTGTAGATACGGCCAGGAGACGGTGCTAACAATTCTAACACTAGTGGAGGTGCCTAGGATCAGACCTTCACCCAACTCATATTAGTTCAAATATTTATTGTTACAATAACCCTAAAGCATTACATAAGCACTGTAAAATTATGGTTGAGAATTTACAAAGTACAGAGAGCACACATGGATTGGGAGCTCCACCTGTGTATTATAAGAGTGCAAATCATGCTATGTAAAATATTTAAAAGGGCATTAATGCATTTGTGTATATAAACTGATGGAAAATTTTTAAGATTTTCTTCAGTTTGCAAAGGTAATCATAATTTTTTTTAATAAGAAAAGCATGATACGACTGTAATGGGTCCCGCATTGTGATGTGCAGGGACAGAGGCACACGTTTATATGGGAACTTTCTTTGCCACTGTATGGTGCCTTCATATTCCCTCCCCCCCTGCTCCTGATGGGAAATACTTCCATACTGTACAATGGGATGAAGCGCACATATCTGCTGCTCATGGATTCTGTATGAATCTGAAAAATAAGTGTGGTTTTATAACCAATGTGGCCTCATATACTGTAATTCAATGGAAGACGTAGTACGGATCCATTTGGCAGTGTGCATTAAGCTTTAGTTCTTCCAAAGTCTATGTGACTTACTTTTTAGATTATGTTAGCACTTTCTACAACAACGCATGATCTAATATTGTGTATCAACTGGCTCCATGCCTGAAATACACTCTGTACTGCACTGACGATATTCTTTGTCATCTTAACAGTTTTGATTGCAGAATAGATCATTGGCACTTTGCCTTTGTACCAAAAGGTGTTTTTTTTTTTTAGCCAAAGTCCAAAATCTCTTATTAAATATTGGCACGTTTTCTCAATAAGGTAATTAAATCTATTATTCAGCCCGGATTAGTTATGCTTTATACTTTGCAAAGCCAAAGCTATCAATCTATTCATAATAATCTAATTACCAGAATGGAAAGCACAGTGTCAGTCAAATGGTTTATGATTGGGCTCCCCCATGCTGTGATGGGTGCAACATTCATCATAAAAAGTGTTTAAAAAGAGACTTCGAGAAAATATAGGACTGAAAATGGTGGAATTGTGAATACAACTGATAATGTTTAAGGGAATGTATCTTTAGAAAAGTAACAATGTTAATTAATTCAGGGAATCTATGGAAAACTATTAATTGGTTCTAAAATCTCCTAAATGTCACTCAAAGTAAGAAAAAACATGAAGAAAAATAAAGCAGATAATTCATACAGATAACACAATTCCTTATCCAGAAAGGTGCATATCACAAAGGCTGTAAATCACTTTTTTGGGCAAAAAATGCTTTTTCAGGGCCCTGTACAGCATGCACAGTAGTGATAAAGGTCAGCATCACTTGGTATTCAATGGACCATCTCATCCCAACACAGGTAAAAAGCAGTTTTGCCAATGAAATGCCCACACATACGGAACGAGCGAGAAAAAGGCTTCTCCAAGGACCAAGCACCCAGGAATCAAAGTGACCCAGTGAAAAAGATACAATCTCAGAATCAAAATAAGGTTACATTTGTTTATCTGTGCATAAATAAAATAATAAACATGCATGACAACGCATTTCCCTTTCCTGAGATCAAATACAGATTTATAGGGTTGTCCACTTCAATATTTAAAGGGGTTGTCTCACTACAAGGATTGCTTTTTATGTTAAAGATCTTACAAAAACAAGTCACTTATATGTCCATTAACAGCAGGGGTGGGACAAAGCATTTTGGTGCCCTAGGCAATTAGGCCAATGGCGCCCCACCCCCTACCCCCGACCAAAAAAAAAAAAAGTCCCGCCCAAACATAACTGCCTGCGTCGTCCCCCCAGCTAGGCGGAATGGAAAAAAACACAATTCCGACACGCAGCCTCCCCTCTCACACTACAGCCTCCCCCTCACACTACAGCCTCCCTCTCACACTACAGTCTCCCCTCTCACACTACAGCCTCCCCCTCACACTACAGCCTCCCCCTCACACTACAGCCTCCCCCTCACACTACAGCCTCCCCCTCACACTACAGCCTCCCCTCTCACACTACAGCCCCCCTCACACACTACAGCCCCCCTCACACACTACAGCCTCCCCCTCACACTACAGCCTCCCCTCTTACACTACAGCCTCCCCCTCACACTACAGCCTCCTCCTCACACTACAGCCTCCTCTCACACTACAGCCCCCCCTCACACTACAGCCTCCCCCCTCACACTACAGCCTCCCCTACACTGTAGCCCCCCTCACACACTACAGCCCCCCCACACTGTAGCCCCCCTCACACACCACAGCCCCCCCTCACTGTAGCCCTCCTCACACACCACAGCCTCCCCTCCCTCCCTCACTGTAGTTCCCTTTAGCTTTTCTCCCCCATTCCACACACAGTAAACCACTGACCTCTTCTGTGGGGCTCACTGAGCACTTGCTGTGCCAGTGCTCCGTTGGGGACAGGTGGTGAAGCTCCGCCCATTCTTCCCAGCATACACTGGACGATCATGTGACAGGAAACTGTCACAGAGACCAGACATGTTAGGAGAGATGGATCGTAATCTCTCCTAACATTTGTCTCTCCTTAGTCACTGCCACCAATGCATGGCCGCCCCTGTCACCAACCCCCCCACCCCTCCCGAGAGGAAGGAGGGGGGTGGAAGTAAATCGCTCTGCTCTCTGCTCCCTGCTGTAAAGAGATACAGCAGGGAGCTGCCACGTATGGAGTTGGCTCAGCTCCTGAGCCGGCTCCATGTCTTCGCCCCTTAGTGGCAGGCAGAGGGAGGTGCCCTAAGCGACGGCCTCTGTTCGCCTACCCATCGTCCCGGCTCTGATTAACAGTGTCCTACCTATTCCTAGATATCCTCTCTTGTATAGGCTACATCAGCTCCTCAGGTCGCTATAGTGAACTGTCCAAATAGTGAAGTCAGTCCGTGGCACGTGACTACTGTAACCAATCAGTGGCTGCAGCAATGACGTCCTTGTTAGGAAAAATGAAGAAGTAGACAAAAGAGCAGTGAAGCGTGAGGACGACGCAGCACTGGATCCATTATATTTGAAGTGGTTCTCTCAACACATTGATTACCTTTAAAGAGAACCTGTCACATAGGTTATGCCCCCCTTGCTGAGGACAGCACAAGCCAGTGTCAGACCTGCTGTTTCCAGCGCTGTGCCCCTTCTTCTGTAATATGCTGTAGTTTTAGAGTTTCAAATCTTATTCATGAGCAGGTGTTATCCCCGCCCACCAAAGGCTAGCCTTCTGTTTTAATTTCTCTATTTGCGAATGAGCTAATTGTCTGTAGCTATTTACTTCCGAATATTGATTAAAATGAGTGGTATGTGATCTCTGCAGCCAATAAGCATTGCATATGCCCATTCAGAATGTCAATTATTCGCGGCGAATATGCACCAAGAGTAACGAATTTCAATGGGGCCGGCGGGCTGCGCCACTCCCCGCGCCATGGGAGTATGGACTTATTAGCACAATCAGATAGGAGAAAGATCAGAGAGAGGTGATCAGTAACCTGGAAACTTGTGTACACTAGTAGTAGATAAAATCTGCTTTGTCTCCTGAACAACGCAAAATCAAAGCAGTAATTTATTTGTTAATAGTCTTCATTTACATTTCCCTACATGTTAAAAGTGAATCATTTTGGTAAGAAAATCCCTTTAACAGTACTTTATAGCAAAGTGAGTCCTGAGACACCAAACTATATCTAGAGAATTCAGAGTTAAATTCCAGACAAGTTCAATTCCTAAAAGTCTTTCGACACAGCGGAAAGTAGATGTTCACAGACTGTAACAAGGGAAAGAAGTATAGGGATTATGCTAAGGTGATATATGAGAGCTACTGAAGGAAGCAGCATCCTGGACATAGTGAACTTATATCCAGCATGTATTACTTGGAGGAACATCAACACATGAAAAGAGTCCTAGACTAAGAGCAGCTCACAAATTGCATATCAGGGAGTCTAATGAATGAAGAAATGAAGACGACAGTATGAAAGCTGAAACCTTTTTAGCCCAAGGTATCTGCTAACATATGTAAGAATTTACTCGTCTCACTCGTCATGGGGTGTGTAAGGACAACTATAAGGGCTCGTTCACACGGCTTATTTCAGAACGTATTTACGTCGGATTGCCGATCGTGAATCCGTTCCGAAATCAGTTGAAAATCATATGGGGTGAATCCGTCGCGAAATCCGGCTCAATAAGTGACAGGACCATTGTTTTTCCGGCCGTTTTGCGGCCGCAAATCCGCAGCGCAATACAGCTCAGAAATACCTGTCGTCTGAACGACGACACGTATTTCCCATTGAAAGCAATAGTAAATGGCCTGTTACTTAATTGTCACTGAGTTCGGAACGGATATACCATCGTAAATACGGCGGCAAATCCGTTCCGAAATAAGCCGTGTGAACGAGGCCTAAGGGTGCGTCCCCACTGCACAGGACAAATACCGGTCGGTTTGCCGGCCGGTATTTGTCCTGTTTTGCTCCTGTCCCCACGGCCGCGGGAGGGGGTGGGGGGGGGTCTTATTTTTTCCGCGATGAGCGGAGAAAAGCCCTCCCCCTTCACATTCATAAGCACAGATTCCGTCCGAAAACCCGACGGAAGATTGTGCTTGATGAATGTTTTGTCGCCGGACCACGGGTGGCAAAACCGACGGACGGAAAGCCCATGCAGTGGGGACATGCCCTAAGGGTTTGTTCACATGGTGTCTTTTAGGACGTAATTGCGCTGCAATGCACTCCTAAATACCTCCTGTAATCACAGTATTCATAGCTCTCATAGAGGGATAATGAAAGTCAATGGGGCTGCCCGCGGGGGGGGGGGGGGGGGGGCACCCCTGTGCTTTAGAGGAAAGCACTGATCAGCGTGTTCTTCTAAACACACGGTCAATCTCCTGGTCATTATTATCTGAACGCTTCACAAAAGTATGTTACTGGTGGACTAAGGCCAGGATGATATTTGTGTTGGAGGTTCCGTTAGAAGATCTCTGTTGCAGATTCCAGCAAATATGCTGGAAAAAAATTAAGCAGCATAAAGGACTATTTTTTCTGTTACATTGACACCACAACGGAAACCTGATGAACCGCAATGTAGTCAATGGGGTCTGTGGGGCACCGCTAGTGTCTGTTATGTAACAGAGCCAGCACCACCTCGGAGACAGAAACTCTGCTTGGAACTTTCAGTCATGGCCTTAATTAAAGGCCTCGTTCACACTGCTGATTTGGGGATGCATTTCAGCCGTATTGCGCGCCGTTTTGCGCTCCAATACGGCTGAAATCCGTCCCTGTCATTATGGTAATCCACAGTTCTCTTATTCGCCGAGCGGGGAGAAAGTGACATGCACATTATCCAGTCGGGATACGCGCCGTGGATAATGGATGTCTATGGGGCCGGCGAGCAAACAACCCCCTCCCTCTCCCCCACCAGCTGCACGGCAGCCGGCGTAATTGCGGGCGAAATCCATCCCCGCAATTACGCCGGCAATAAGTCGTGTGCACTTCGCCAAAGGGAACCTGTCACATAGATTATGCCCCACTTGCTTAAGGCAGCACAAGCTAGTGTCAGACCTGCTGTTTCCAGTCGCTGTAGTTTTAGAGCATTTAATGCTCACATCTTATTTATGAACATGTGTTAGCCTCGCCCATCAAAGGCTATCCCCGCCCACTGACAGTTATTTTCATGTTTCTACCTATTCAAAGTAATAGGTTTATCAGTTGAGGTGGGCGGGGCTAGCCTCAAATGGGCGGGGTGTAAAAATGACTCTTTTCTGGCTGAAAACTGCAGATTTAATATTCTAAAACTCCAGCATCTTACAGAATAAGGGACACAGCGCTGGAAACAGCAGGCCTGACACTAGCTTATGCTGTCCTCAGCAAGGGGGACATAACCTATGTGACAGGTTCTCTTTAAAGTGAACATCTTTGCATCTAATTATGGTCAACATTCTGTGCTAATTCATTTCTTAATGTATCATTACAATAGTCGGAGTTCAGTTTTTTTGAGACAAAGCTCTAAGGCTATGTCCACTCTGCACAGGATTACGATCGTATCTCCGCCGCTGTTCGTTTTTTAAAAGTGCCGCAGATACGATTGTCAGTGCGGTCCCATAGACGGCAATAGAAAAGACGAGTTGCTGTCTACACAGTTCGTCTTTTCTCTGCCGTCTTTCGGCAGCGGCGTATTATACAACATGTTGTATAATACGCCGATGCTTCTCGTCTTCTTGACGTCTTCCCATACAATGCTATTGTATGGGGGACGTCGGGAAAACGAGACGCGGCCGTGGCTTTTGCACAAAGCGTGACAAAAGCCGCAGTCCTGCATCAGAGAGAGAACGGCTGCTTTAGGGGCCGTTTTTTCTCTGCTGCAGTGTAGACATCGCCGAAATCGGCAGCATAGACATACTCTAGAATTAAACTATACCACAGCGGCTGCCTGTAGCCCCAACTAGAAGAAGCTGACTGCATACTGTCCTATATTTTAACTCAATAGCCCATAAAAGAGCAATTATTCATAACATATTTTTAAACTTAGAAAAATAAAAGATCGTTATCTCTAATAAGAAAATGAATATTGCTCACATTGGCTAATTGTTGTTACAGTGTAAGCACCACTTAAAACAATACAAAAGATAAAAATGACACTTAATATATATTGATAAATTTGAAACATTTAACTTTACCAATGAAAAAGAGCTCGTTGATTTAGAGAGCTATAATTGAATAATTTCTGGGATGAAAATCAATGTGCAATTTAAGCTGACATGATTACGCAGCATATAAAAACACAGAGGAGTGTGATATAGTGTTGTGTGGCATAACCCTAATAAACCTACTGTCTTTCCATAATCATTCATAAATCTAAATATCTATCCATTATGGATTGTGTCCAGGCACTTACGGCTACACTGCAGAAATTAAATTGAAGTTAAAGGGAACATTTCATCAGGTTATGACTCAGGCTTTTCTCGCGCTGTACTAGCAGAGTCAGTTTTATCATACACACCAGCAAAGAATATCATTTTGGCCTTCATTCAGGTGGCATACATTAGGGATTGTGTTTTTTTTTTGTCGCTCTATACTATAGCATAGCAGACTGTGCTATTCCATGGAGAAGCAATCTTGATATACATTTTTCAACATGGTAGCCTATGACATATAACATATGCATATGACGTATGCATCTGTCAGTGGTATCCCTTGAATGTATACATCAGAAAGTCTTCCTGACAGATACTTTGGATAGACACCACCACATGCTGTGCAAAAAAAAAGTCTGTATTTTTTCCATGGACATTTTGCACTTTGAGCAGAATGCATAAAGTTAAAGAGAACCTGTCACATAGATTATGCCCCCCTTGCTGAGGACAATACAAGCTAGTGTCAGACCTGCTGTTTCCAGCGCTGTTTCCTTATTCCGTAAGATGCTGTAGTTTTAGAGCATTTACCCACTGACAGTTATTCACATGTTTCTACCTATTCAAAGTAATAGGTTTATCAGTTGAGGTGGGCGGGGCTAGCCTCAGGTGGGCGGGGTTTGAAAAAACTGACTTTTTGAATGACTCTTCTGGCTGAAAACTGCAGATTTGAGCATTAAATACACGAAAACTGCTGCATCTTACAGAATAAGGGACACAGCGCTGGAAACATCAGGTCTGTCACTAGCTTGTGCTGTCCTCAGCAAGGGGGAAAAAACATATGTGACAGGTTCTCTTTAAGCATAGTGTTCGGGTGCTGATACCATCCGGCGCTGCTGTATGCAGACCGAACCACACACACATGAGGCGAGCAACGGCTGCACAATTTTACAAGAAAAACAGCAGTATTACTAACAAAATTTTTACAGGCATTGGGTGCTATGGCACTATACACATTCTGGGTTACACACAGAAATCCAAGTCAAATGTGAAAACAAGGCACATCCCATGTACATTAATATTACAGTGTTACATTGTTTGTAAGGCTGAAAAAAGATATATGTGCATCCAGTTCACCATACTGTGCTATAATGTTGATCCAGAGGAAGGCAAAACCCCATGAGCTAGAGGCCAAATGTCCCCATTTTAGGAAATAAATAATTTCCCTATTCCAATCTGGCAATCAGATTGCCAACAAGGGACACCAGACACAGGAGCAGGGAGGGTTGGCGCAACATATGCCCAGGAGCAGAGTCTAAGGCCATGTTCACACGGCTTAAAATGGGCCGTATTTCGGTCCATAATTACGCGCCGAAGTGCGCCAATTACGGGCCGAAAACGACCCATTCATTACGGTAATTCACAGTTCTCATAGAGAACTATGGATTACGTCTCCTCTCCCCGCCCGGCGAGGAGATAATTGACATGTCACTTTCTAGCAGCGTATACGCGCCGCTAGTAGTGATTGTCTATGGGCCGGCGAAGTGCCGGCCCCCCGCTCACTCCCCCGCTCCCACCCCGCCCCCGTCCACACGGCGTAATTGCGGGGCGTAATGACGCCCTGCAAATACACCGTGTGAACATAGCCTAAGCGGCCCATGCTTCTCATTAGAGCCTGCCACAAGGTTGGTTGGTCTTTGCTGCAGGAAACCCACAGTATGCTGCTATCGGCATAAGTCCTCACGGTGACAGCTGACAAGCCTAGAAGTGTGGTACAAAAGGATGAGGCAGAGTGATGGTCGGGAACACAAGCAATCAGTCAGGGTAGGCGACAGACAAAGCAAAGTCAGGAACATAGCAGGACAACAAGAAGGCAGTCTGGAAATAACATGCAGTAGTGGTAGTACGTAGCAAAATTACACTAATAACTGAGTGTAGGACATTGGGAGAGGTGTCCTAAAATAGCCAGAGGTGGTGGATTGAAAATAGTTAGGTGGTGCATGCTGTCCCTTTAAATCAGAGGCAGCCGGCACACGCGCCCCCTAGTGGCTGGCCACGAACAGACAGCGGCAGCAGAGACAGCAGAGCAGCTACGGGGAGCGGAGGAGAGGTGAGCTGAGGGCCTAGGATGCCTGGACAGGGAGCAAGTGTCTGGAATGTGGCACAATCTGTCGTAGAAGCAGAGAAACGGATGTGACCGTGGACTGGGCTCTGGACCATTGCACGCACTGTTACACAGGATAAATACCTGAAATAACCCTTCTCCAAAATCCTAGTGACTATAACTTGTTTTATTATAACACTCTAGAAATGCATCCAGATCTCTATTAAACTCTTTTAGTAAATTCTCCATGACCAGTTTCCCTTACAGAGAGCTCCACAGTCTCACTGCTCTTACAGTAGAGAATCCCTTTCTATGTTTCTTTAGAAACTTTCATTCCTCTAGACGTAGAGGATGTCCCCTTGTTCTAGATAAAGTCCTGAGTATAAATAGATCTTGGGAGAGATCTCTATATTGACCCCAGATATATTTATACATATTTATGAAGTCACTCCCAAAGCCGTCTTTTCCCTAAACTAAATAACTCTAATTTTGCTAATCTTTCCAGGTATTGAACATGTTCAAGTTCTACAATTTCCTTCTTGTGATCTGGTGCCCAAAACTGCTCACAATATTCCATGTGTGGTCTGTCTAGGGATTTGTATAGTGGGGGAATAATGTTCTCATAGAGTGTCCCTTTCAATACACACCATGATCCTATTTGCCTTGGCAGCAATTGCCTGACACTTGGCTGCTACAGTTAAGTTTACAGTCCACTAAGATTCCCAGGTCCTTTTCCATGTCAATTTTGTCCAGATTTTCCATTTAGATTGTTTCACCAATCCGACTCACATAGAACTGAGAATTTCAATGCAGATGTTTGGTCTACTAAATAAAAATGGGGCTAATTTTTATGCTGATCCATCGCACAATAATGGCAGCCTCAGATGTCTGCCAGTGAATCCTCAAACACATGTTGGATCATATTTGACAGCTCTCAATTCTCTAGATAGCTTCCTCCATATAATTAAAAAGGGGGATCCTGGAAATCCCATATATTTTATATTACAAAGGAGTGGATGGTCTATACCGAACCTGAACAAAGTGCTGTTTATACTTTATTATAAGCTATACTGGGATGTCACTGTATAAACCTAGAGAAGCAAAGAAGGAAAGGTCTCTTCTTCTAAACCTTTTGCTAAGGCCCTGTGATTAATTCTCTCAATTTAGACTTTTATGTGGGGTTTACACATAACCAGGTAACAGTCACATCGAGCAAGTCAGCAGTCAAATTATAGCTTAAAGCAGTTATCTTTATAATAGATGCACAGTAAATTATATATATTGCGAGGTCACTAAAAAGTAAACTGCTTGGATATGAAATTAAAGGGGTTATCCAGGAGTTTAATGATTTCATAGAACACTATAAACAGAATTTTTAGTGAAAAGTAAATCTAGTCCACTACCTTCCTGTGCTTCAGTTCTTTTCTTTTGCCTCCTTATTTATCTATCGTAAGATTAGTGAAACTTCATGGTTGTGGGAGTGTCAGTAGTTCTCTTGCAGCTATTTCCTACAAATCCCAGAATCCATTGCAGTTACAATCTAAGACTTCTCTGCCCCTGCCCCTAATCCACCAAGCACTGCTCAGTATCATGCACACACCTGTACCCCTCATGGCCCTGCATCTCAGCTCCAGTTCACTCCCTGGTTGCTTGCTATGTGTAGTAGTGTCAGTAGATGCAGGCTGTATATAGAACAGTCACCAATCAGTTTGTAACATGGTAAAAATATATTTTTTCCTCATCTTACAATATATGTAATACATGTACAAATACACTCACCGGCCACTTTATTAGGTACACCTGTCCAACTGCTCGTTAACACTTAATTTCTAATCAGCCAATCACATGGCGGCAACTCAGTGCATTTAGGCATGTAGACATGGTCAAGACACTCTCCTGCAGTTCAAACCGAGCATCAGTATGGGGAAGTTAGGTGATTTAAGTGCCTTTGAACGTGGCATGGTTGTTGGTGCCAGAAGGGCTGGTCTGAGTATTTCAGAAACTGCTGATCTCCTGGGATTTTCACGCACAACCATCTCTAGGGTTTACAGAGAATGGTCCGAAAAAGAAAAAACATCCAGTGAGCGGCAGTCCTGTGGGCGGAAATGCCTTGTTGATGCCAGAGGTCAAAGGAGAATGGGCAGACTGGTTCGAGCTGATAGAAAGGCAACAGTGACTCAAATAGCCACCCGTTACAACCAAGGTAGGCAGAAGAGCATCTCTGAACGCACAGTACGGCGAACTTTGAGGCAGATGGGCTACAGCAGCAGAAGACCACACCGGGTGCCACTCCTTTCAGCTAAGAACAGGAAACTGAGGCTCCAATTTGCCCAAGCTCATCGAAATTGGACAGTAGAAGATTGGAAAAACGTTGCCTGGTCTGTTGAGTCTCGATTTCTGCTGCGACATTCGGATGGTAGGGTCAGAATTTGGCGGCAACAACATGAAAGCATGGATCCATCCTGCCTTGTATCAACGGTTCAGGCTGGTGGTGGTGGTGTTCATGGTGTGGGGAATATTTTCTTGGCACTCTTTGGGCCCCTTGGTACCAATTGAGCATCGTTGCAACACCTTGTGGAATCTATGCCACGAAGAATTGAGGCAGTTCTGAAGGCAAAAGGGGGTCCAACCCGTTACTAGCATGGTGTACCTAATAAAGTGGCCGGTGAGTGTATATATAATTTGGTTTATATATTTCAATGTATGTGCTGTACATTCCCCACAACAGGTACACAGCTATCCCATCATTGTAACTCTGATTGCTATGGGGAATGTGACATCACCCAGCTTTCCTGTGCACTGGATAGTCTATATAGCATCCAAGAAAGTTGGTTGATGTCACATCCTCCACAGCAATCAGTTTTTGATTATGGGACAGCTGTGTGCCTGCTGTAGGGAATGAGTTCCTGCACACAGTGATGTCAGGGCAACGTCTCATAATGCTTTACCCTGGCACCATTGCTATATAAAGAGCAGTAGGCAGACTTTTTTCTGACTGCTGCTGTATAATCTCAGAGGTCCTAATGCACATTCATCCATTAAAACAATGCAAGTCTTCTGACCAGATGAAAAGGTCTATTTAGCAAATTTATGAAAAAGATATCTCCTCCTATAAAAATAGGTACATACGGTGCACAATAAAGAAGGCACTTAAACTCTAGCCTCTAGCAGTGATGAGTCACTATGTACACATAGTTATCACTGTATGTGTCCACATTAGTGCATAACACTCTCCCTCTGTACTTGAATGATTACATTCCTGTCAGCACCTCTGTTTACATAGTAACTGATGAGTTGCTACAGGCAGACATATCTATCTGTGCTCAGGTCATGCCCACCACAGGGGAGTATTTCTGAGCTGAGCCTGGATTCAAAGCACACCCAATGAGTGATTACAAAAAAATTAAGTGATCGATGGACGTCAGATGGCATGCAGGAAGTAGAAAGAAGAGGAGTAAAGGGCTCTCTGCCTGGTTTTTCAAAGCAGAACAGGTAATTTTTTTGTGAGTATCAATTATAAAGTTCAATATAATAAAGTTGTGAGCTCTATAACAAATAAAAAGAAAACTACTTTAAATGGGCTGTCTGTGGGGAGTCATTTTTAATTTATAAGGGGTCATTGTGGCTAATAAAAAGCATTATTCACATTCTTGATCCCTCCCAACCCCTGTCTGATCCCATCTTGACACCAAAAATACCCCTTAGCCAATCAGTGGCCACAGCATTGGCCCAACTTCACCAGTGACTCAATGGAATTTTCTGTGTGTTGAGATGAAGTCAGAAAGGGGAGACCAGCTGGAACCCAGTGACAAATTAAACAGATTGGAAAGTGAGTAATGCTTTTTTTTTATCCAAATTGGCCTTTTATAAATTAAAAAATTGCAGTGGACCCTCAACATACAGTAGTAATTGGTTCCATGGATGACATTAACTATGTATTCATATCGCTATGGAAGACTGGTAATAGGTTTTAAAGCCCCAAAATGTCACTCGGTGTAATGCAAAATGAAGAGTAAAGAAAATGAATGAGATAACTAATCCAGATAAAGCAAGTCCTTACACATAACATCAAAAAGAGCTGCTGGAAACTGGAAATCACCTTCTATTTGGAGGACAGGAGTTTGGGTCATGTACTTTATACACAATGTACCAGAAAAAACAAAACTGGTACCCTTAGCTGCTCATCCTGGTACATGTAAAGAGCAGGACAGAACATATAGTATTGCACTGTACTGTAGAGAGGCGCTACTAGACCACCGATCACTGCAAACACAACACTAATACAGAGTTTTATAAGCAAAATGTTCATAATAATTGGTTGAGTCTTCCATTAATCTTGAGTCACAGATCAGCAGTGTCTGTGATATTGTATAGTGAGTGCAGTTTCAAGATACAATGTCCCAGGAAAGAATATTGTATGGTGAAAATATTGTACCCTGAAGCCACTGTAACTTAAGGAATCACTGTATTTTCTTGGGCAAACCCCTCGATAACCACGCAAATGCATAGCATTACTGAAAACATGTATGTAATATAACTTTATATGGCTCATATATCCATGCTGATGCCAGTTTCTTCTGTCATATGTGGACATCTCACACATAGAGCAGGTGGATACATAACAAGCATCAGCAACAGGCAGTGAGCATCTATTGCCTAATATACACTTGGTCCGGCAGTAAAGCCTGATCACATAAATTGCCTGCCCCATGAATTTATTGTAGTCGGCGATGCAGATCTCCTTTTCTTTACCAGAGTCAGCAGGTAGTCAACATCAATGTGTCCTTGCAGTCATTACATTTTACTGCAAGGACATTTCAACTGAAAAGACTGCTTAATTCTCCTCTTCTTAGGCACTTTCCTATGGTTTCCTTCTATTTTTGAAGATTGTCCCTCTAGCCCCTGCATTAGGAGTAGGTATGTGCTTGTCAATTACTATTTCAAAATTTGATGTTTTTAGCTTGTTGCCTGAGGTTGCGACCTTTAATTTAAATTCAGCTTTTTGGTTGAGCATGCTCAGTTCAAGCACTAGAGGTTAAGCGATGTGTATATAAAACACAAGGCACTGTAACTTGGAACTATTGCGAGAGGTTCACCAGTGAGGGAACATAATATGAGATGTACAAGAGGGTGGAGCCTGGCTCTTCAGCAGTCAGGGGAATACATGGAGAGGAAACTAATCTGCCAGCAATGCATGATGGGAACTGTATTCTGTTACCTACATGGGCTTTTGCTTAAAGGGGTTGTCTCTCCATGCTGTTTCACAGAGACAAAAGCAGTTTTCATTCATTTATCCTGTCTCTTTCTGGTCAGGCTGTTGCCTGGTTCTATGGCAGTGATTAGCATATCAGCTTGGTATTTAAAGGTCTGCTAACTACTGAGATGAGAGCAGGAGATGTTTAGCTAAAGTTCAAAGAATCTTCAGAGCTAAAGTAAACAAAAGTAATGTCTTCTTTGTTTGTTAGATCAAATAACACTCCCGCTCTCAAGCTGCCAGCAATTCTGTGTGCCAACCTGTGTGATGACGTGATCCCTTCTATCAGATATGACAAACAGCATAGAAGAGCAGGGCAGAGCAGGTCGGTAACTTTTATCTCCTCAAAAAAGACAAATAAATAAAGCAGTCCATTTGGAAAACTTCATTTACCGTTCCCTACATGTTGAAAACTACTCTTTGTAGTAAGACAATCCCTTCAAGTCCTGCCTACTTTTGCTGCTTTGAGATGAAGCACATGGGGAGCAAGAATGCCACAGCAAAAGTCATTCTACATGTTTCAGATGTAGGATTAGTGTTATGCTGTTGCTCTTGGTGTAATGACCCTGCAGCTTTCTTTCAAGTTTCTTGTCCAAATGCTGGAATTATCCCTTTAAGTAGGAGCCTTAATATAAATATCTGTGGAGGTCCATTGTTTCAGATAAGAGTATGTTCCTAATCCCGGTGCTGGATCGTCACCTCTGCAGCCACTGAATAGAAGCAATGGTCACATGTATTTTCTGACATCAACATTTGATTGTGGACTTCCGGTTCTGGCGCACGTATGTGAGGAGGCAGCAGCCGCAGCTCCCTCTCACCACCACCCGATCGACGCTGATCCCGCGACATACCAGCCACATAAACGGCAGTTTTCAGTGCCTCAGCACTCCGTGCACACTCCGGTGCAGGAACGGGGAGTCGCGGCGCAGCGGGAGGCCCGGGAACAGCGACGGTCCCTCTTCACCTCATCAGCCTGCATCCCAAGATGGCGCCCGAACCACCATGCGGCACCAGGGCCGGCCGGGGCGAGGATGCAATGACACAGGAGGGAGAGGAATGGCTCCATGACGGCGGCACCTCGGTGGAAGAGCAGGTCAGATCCACCCAGCAGACCCCCAGATTGGTTCAGGGACCCCAGACCGGCATACAGCCAGCTTCACAGGAGCCAACCATATCCCCTGCGTTAAACAGAGATTTGGAGGAGAAGATCCCTGGGCTAGAGGTGTCTTGCATGACCATGGCAGTGGCTGTGGCAAAACTGCTAGCTCCGGACATTATGGCCTCACTGGAGGCATCTATATCTGCTTCAGTACAAGCTGCAGTAACGGCCGCGGTTTCAGCCATACATAAAGATGTCTCACTGCACACCTCACAGTTAGGGGTCTTGGAAGAGCGTGTGGGCGCCATGGAAGATGATGCGATAGGGGCTAGGAGCACGCTTGAGAGGCTGGTGCGCAAATCTGAATTTCTCCAAAACAAAGTCGAGGACTTAGAGAATAGGTCTCGCAGAAATAACTTGCGTATAATCGGCCTTAGCGAGAAAATAACAGACAGGAATCTGCATCATATTTGTGCCATGGAAATTCCCAAACTTCTTGAGATCCAGCATCCCCTAAAGGTTAAAAGAGCGCACAGGATTGGCCTCCCTAAGGTAGCACCAAGGGATGGGACTTTTGATAAACCAAGACCAGTTATCATAAAATATCTTGACTACTTTGAGAAATCCCAATTACTCCAGGCTTACAGGGCGCGCAAGACCCCGCTGATATACAAAGGGGACAAACTCCTTATGTTTGCGGACTACTCCATGGAGGTCTCAAGGAAAAGGAAACAGTTCTCGAATGTGTGCACAGCCCTCGTTAAACAACAAATCCGGTTCAATCTACAATTCCCGGCCCTGCTGAGAATATTCCCAGACCAAGGTCCAGCTATACTCTGCCAGACCCCGGAGGAAGCCGAGGAATTCTTGGAGGGGGTATCCCGCAAGAAAGGAGTGTCAGAACGACTAGAGGTTGGGGAGCGGAGGAGCCAACGTCAAGCTAGCAAACCAAGATCCAGCCAGGACGGTGATAATAGCAGTACATATTTGGGCCAGCTGCGGACACCGAGGAAACGCTGACTTTTGTGATCCTGCTGGATTCAGGTTTTAGGGATCTGCTCCGGGACTTCCAGACAATGTGATTGTTTATATTCTAATGCTGTTTAAGGGGTAATAGTGTAGGGGAAGTAGGATGCCAGGTTAAGGGCCGGTATTGCAAATCACAGGCCAGGGGTGGTGGGTGAAATTACACAATCAAAGATTGGAGGGATACAAGAGTAGCACGCTTAAAATGGGCGAGGTGGGGAGGGAGGCTTTGGTGATAGAGAGAGGAAGTAGCATCGAGGTTAGGGATTTCACCTCGGAAATAGGTACATGAAAAAAGAGAAGTCACTAAAAGTTATAGGAGGAAATCCGTTGAAGTTAGTAGGAGGTTGAAAGTTCAGGGGTTAAAGGTTGGGGGAGGGTTTGGATGCGCGAGGGTGGGCGGCAGTCTGAGATAGGTTCCGGCTAGGGTGTCCTGAAACATGCGGGTGATCACCTGGAATGTCAAAGGGCTACGTTCTCCTCAGAAGTGGATGATGGTATTAAGACACCTTAAAAAACAGAAGCCAGATATTGCAATAATTCAGGAAACTCACATGGAGGAAAAGGATTTTAATCGTCTAAAGAAGTTATGGGTGGGGGAGGTAAGGGGCTCTGCAGCTGACAAGGGACAGGCAGGAGTGGTTATATTGTTTAATAAGAACACGCAGTATAAAATTCTCTCTCAGGAGACGGATGAGGAGGGGAGATTCATTAAGGTAGAGGTGGAAACCTCGGTAGGGATCCTTAGCATCTTTAATGTGTATACGCCTAACACCTGGGACAGGGACTTCTTTCTCCAGCTGGAAGGTAGAATAATGAAAGAGATAGGCAATAAGATCCTTGTAGGGGGGGATTTCAACTGTGTGATGGATGATAGAGAGGATAGGAAGCGTACAGGAACTCAGAGGGGAGCAAGGAAAGTAGGCCCTAGCTTGCTCAATGAGCTATGTGAGTCGGCGGCGCTGGGGGATGTATGGAGATTATCAAACCCTCAGGAACGACAATACACTCATTTTTCGCATGCCCATCTTTCATGGTCCCGTTAGGACTATTTCCTGGCTAACCAGCACCTCATGTCACAAGTGGACTCGATAGAAATTGGGGACTTGGTGGTCTCGGACCATTCGCCGGTACTGCTGACTCTAAGGGACATTCATCCGAAGGGCTCCGACATTTTGTGGCGTTTTCCGAACGCCCTTCTGGGCGATAGCCATTTTTGTGAGTTGCTAAGACGATGGTGGGTGGATTTTGCTCGGGACAACGACATACATAAAGCAACCCCGGGGCTCTTCTGGGACACAGGAAAAGCAGTCCTTAGGGGTAAGATCATGTCTTATATGGCGGCCAAGAAAAAAAACCTGAGAATTAAACTAGCGAAATACACCACTGAGTTACGGAAGTCATACACTGAATTCCTGATACAGTCGTCAGAGGACAACAAGAAGAGATGGGTAGAGGCTAAGGAGGCATATGAATTCCAGAGGAAAAATCTAGAGCTGCTTTTTAGTGATAAACTGAGGTCCTCCCTTCTTAGAATGGGCAACAAATCAGGGAGGCTTCGGGCCAACCGACTCAAAAATAGGGGGGGGGCAGACTAATATTATGGGTATGCTGGATGGCTCGGGGGCAGTGGCGAGAGATCCGAAAAAGATAAATGATATTTTGGGGTCCTACTATAGTAAGCTATATTCACAGACACCATGTGACATGTCCAAGGGAGAGGATTTCTTAAAGGGTCTGGGTCTAAAGAGGCTATCTGAGGAGGACAGAGGTATGCTGAATGCTGAGATCAATGAGGAGGAAATTGTACGGGTTATAAAAAGTATCCCTCCAGCAAAAGCCCCGGGCCCAGATGGTCTATCCGGTGACTTCTACAAGCTGTTACACGAAGAGGTTGCCCCTACTTTAGTACAGGTATACAATGAGATAATAGAGGGGAGACGGATGCTGCCCTCTGGGGATACAGCTTACATCAAGGTCCTGTTTAAAAAAGGAAGAGATCCGCAGATGGCAGAATCCTATAGACCTATTTCCTTAATTAATCAGGATATTAAAATCATCTCCAAAGTCATAGCAAATAGATTAGCGGATATAATGCCAAAAATAATAAGCCCACACCAAATGTGGTTTATTAAAGGACGGTCTGGGGTAAAAAATATCAGGACGGTTCTAACGGTCCAGGATTTTATTGATAGGCACCCTAAGGATAGATCGCTTGCCGCTCTATTGAGTATAGATGCGGAAAAAGCATTTGATAATGTTAACTGGAGCTGGCTGAACATGGTGCTAGATAAAATGGGCTTTACAGGAAACTTTAGGAGTTATCTCACAGCAATGTACAACACCCCACAAGCGAGAGTACATACGTCGGGCTTTCTCTCATCGCCCATACATTTGCAAAAGGGTACGAGACAGGGGTGCCCTTTGTCCCCTATGCTCTTCGACATTGCCCTCGAGCCCCTAGCACTACATCTCATTAATTCAGACATCTATAGGGGAATCTCAGTGGGATCTAGGGAAGTCAAGTTAGTATGTTTTGCTGATGACATTCTTTTGTTCCTGAGTGACCCAACCAGGCAACTGAAGGAGGTGTTAGAAAAGTTGACCAAGTTTGGGGAATTCTCAGGATTTAAGATTAACCGGGACAAATGTCAACTGTTACCACTGGGTCAGCATAATGGCATCCCTACACATGCAATGGAGGTAGAAGTGGTACGTTCCCATATAACATACCTCGGAATCAAAATAGGCCCAAGCGGAGCAGCTATGTACCAGCTGAACTATCCACCACTCTTCGCAAAAATACTTGCGGAATTAGAGAGATGGAAAGACCTCCCTTTGTCTATCATGGGCAGGGTCCAACTAATAAAAATGATTAGTTTTGCTAGACTACTCTATCCACTGCAGAACATCCCTCTATTGCTCAAGCATGAGGATATCACCAAGATGCGTAGGGCCTTCTCGAGATTTATTTGGCAGGGTAAAAGATCACGCATAAGCTATGAGAAGCTTTCAATGAGTAGATTAGGAGGAGGAGTGCAACTGCCAAATATTAGGCTGTACAACTTAGCTGCCATGTGGAGGTATGTCAGAGATTGGATAGGAGCCACGGAGATCTTCTCCAATACGGGCCTAGAATACCAACTTACACCCGGTGTGGGTCTGACGTCATTATTACACCTCCCGTTAAGACTCCATCCTAAGGAAATTAGAGGCAGTATTATCCTAAGAGATACCATGGCTACGTGGAGGCAGGTTAGAAAGTTGTTTAATCGCCCCATGTATATCTCACGATATGTACCTCTATGGGACTCGCCAGCCTTCAGCCCGGGAAAGGAGAACAAATTATTCCAGGTGTGGAAGCAGAGGGGGATCCAAGTTTTAGGGGATTTGATGTCGGAAACCTCGGGTTCACTACTTAAATGGGAAGAAGTCAACGCAAAATTTTCACTGGGCACAAAGCAGATTTTCCAGTACATGCAAGTTAAAGACTTCTGTAAATCCAAAGTTACCCACCTACATTCGTTGGGTGAGACAAAAGAGTTCTCCAATCTCACTAGGGTGGTGGACAGCAGGGGATTACTATCCAGATTGTACTCCATTTTTCAAACAAAAGAGAGTGAAAAGCTGGAGGAGACACTTTTTAGTTACTGGAAGACACAACTCAGTGATAATGAGCAGTCTCACAAAATTTTAAAAGGGATGCATTTGGTGAGGAAGGCGATAGTCAGTGAGCAATGGAGGGAGATCCCCTTTCGATTGGCACATAATGCCATATATGCCTTTAATATTCCTGCTGGCCCAGATAGTCCTAACCACATAGTGGCATGCCCTAAATGCGGGCTGGAAAAGGCCGACTTATTTCATTGCATGTGGCAATGCCCGGCCATTACGAGTTTCTGGCAGCAAGTAGGAAGCTTTCTGAAGGATACGTGGGAATGCACAGTCGTGCTCAATCCACAAGGCATGCTATTCCATTTTGTTACGCAGGAGCCGCCTGGGGAGGGGCATGTGAGAGCACTTGTCAAGCACAAGGGAGTTCATGTAACACTACTTGCAGCAAAGAAATGCATTCTTAGACACTGGCTTGAGAGCTCTGCTCCAACAATGCAGGAACTCACGGTGTGCTTGCGTCAGATCTTATACTTAGAAAAACTGCAGGCGATAGAAAGCTTAGATGCTGACGTAGGGAGATTCCTAAAGAAATGGAGACTCTTTATTTCCAAGCAATATAACTCAGGAGAAATCAAATCGGTGATAGAACCTTTTAAGTATTCAGAATACTATCTAGCGGAACAGCTCAAAGGCACTCTGGGGAACCTAGATCTGGGGTCTAACACGAGGAGTTAAGGGGCACATCCTGGGGGTTTAGAAGGGAGGGGAAGCGAATTTAAACTGTTTTGAGGTTGGTTTTGTAACTATGTAGAGACGCAGAAGAGAACCAGGCGGGTAACCAGTTTAGATCGGGGAGAAAATATGGAAAATTAAGGAGACAGTTGATGCATGCACTGTTAGCTAGACCTGATTCCTAACCCGATGCTAATTCTCTGCGATGTAATTCTATGGTCATTGTGACGACTTGTTTTGACTGTCTTCTTGAATAAAATTTTGTGGAAAAAAAAAAAACATTTGATTGTGTGCCTGTAGTGGGCTGGCTGCAAAATGTTACAATATTGTGTATATCTGGCTGGGTGCAGGGAGGGGTCAGATTCAGTCTGTGTGAGCGCTTCATGGAATAAAGCAAGCAGCCTAAAGTCTGTCCTGTGTTCAAACACTACATTTTGGCGACGAGAATGGCAAGATTCCTGGATTTACCAGCTATGGGACCTTTTGATGTATCTGGAGACCACACTAGTCTGTCACAGCGCTTGGGACAAGTGGAAAAAGGGAGTCCAGTTCTATGTTACAGCCACAGGAGTGACTGCACCTGCTCAGAAGAGAGCCATGCTGCTGCATCTAGCTGAGTCAGAAGTCCAGGACATCTTTGACACCCTGGGAGAAGCAGGGGAAGATTCAGATTATGAGACAGCAATGAACAGACTGAACGAGTACTTTGGACCAAAGAAAAGTATTCCATATGAAAGATATCAGTTTAGACAGGCTGTACAAGAAGTGGGAGAAACCATTGACAATTATGTGACTAGACTGAAGTATCTTGCAATGTCTTGTGATTTTGGGACTGTAACAGAGTAGATAATCAGAGATCAGGTTATTGAGAAATGTCGCTTGAAACCTCAGAAGAAGGTTATTGAGAGACCCAAGTCTCACACTGATTAATCTGCAAGAGATTGCAAGAGCTATTGAAGTGTCTGAGCTACAGGCCCTGCACATTGAAAACAAAGAGACTGCGTCAGTCAATGCAATGTCCAGAACTACCTATGAGAATAGGAACACCAGGAATACAAAAGAAAGGATTGTCTCTGTAACCTGTAGTAAATGTGGCAGAGCAGGCCACAGAAGCCAGGATTGTAGTGTGGTACACAATAAAATGTGCTTTGCTTGTGGACAGATGGGGCATTTTGCGGCTGTGTGTAGAAATGCAACCACAGGAAATAAAACCAAAGGATTACATGCAAAAGTAAATGTCATAGCTGCAGACAAAGAATCTCACTCTGATTGTGAACATATATACTCACTGTGCCCACAGCAAGCTGAGACATTACCCATTAAGATTGGTGATACAGACTTCACAGTACTGATTGATTCTGGAGCTACCTGCAAAGTTATGGACTTAGCTTCTTGAACACTGTAAAAGAAAATCACCTTAAATTATGCAACACCAATAAACAGATTTACACATATGGCTCTAGTACTCCACTACAACTAAAGGGCAAGTTCTACACTTCTGTACAAATACAGGGGGCTAGATCTCCATTGGGGACTGAATTCTATGTTGTGGATGGCACAGGATCCCCTCTGCTAGGCCGCACAACTGCTATGAAACTAGGCATACTATTTCTTCACTGAAAGAGGAATTTAAGGCTTGTTTCTCTGGGGTTGGAAAGTTAAAAGTCTTTCAGTTACAGCTTCACATTGACCCACATGTAAAACCTATTGCACAACAAATGCGTAGGCTTCCTAATAGCCTGAGCTCACCTGTGGAGAACAAGCTTGCAGAACTACTGGAACTTGATATCATTGAACCAGTGGAAGGACCCACCCCCTGGGTATCTCCATTAGTTTTCGTACCAAAGTGAACTGATATTCAAATCTGTGTGGACATGAGATGTGCTAACCAAGCTGTACTCAGACAAAGACAACCGATACCCACAATTGAAGATGTTCTACATGAGATGAATGGGGCAAGTGTCTTCAGCAAATTGGATTTGAAATGGGGTTATCATCAAATTGAATTGACCCCGGCATCTAGAATCATTACAACATTCGCAAGCCACAAAGGTCTTTTTAGGTACAAGAGACTGATGTTTGGGGTATCCTCAGCACCTGAGCCTATCAACATGTGATTCAGCAAGTGTTACAGGGGTGTGAAGGCACACATAATATTTCTGATGATATAATTGTGTGAGGAGCAAACACACAGAAGCACGACGAACGACTCCGTGCAGTGCTGAAACGCTTACTGGTGAAAGGACTGACTTTAAATGAAAAGAAGTGCAAATTTCAAATGAATAAAATGACTTTCATGGGCCACAAGCTGACTGTTGTTTGGGGATGTGAAAGGTTCCACACCTATTTCTATTGACTTGATTTAGAAATTGTAACAGATCACAAGCCACTGGAGGTGATATATTCTCCTCGATCAATACCATCGGCCAGAATTGAGGGATGGGTTCTTCGACTGTTGCGATACCGATTTAAAGTGCAATACAGGCCTGGACCTACTAATGCAGCAGATTCACTTTCCAGATTGTCCCAGTCTTCAGCACCATGTCATAACTTAGCAGAAGAGTACATACGTTTTGTTGTTGCGAAAGCCATTCCCCAAGCATTGACACCACGGGAGGGGGAACAATTGTCATCAGTGGACCCAGAAATTAAACAGTTGAGAAAGTGTATCAGACATGAGACGTGGGAAGATTGTGACCCAGGATATCACAGAGTCAAACATGAGCTGAGTATAGCTGGACAATTAGTTATACGGGGAAATCGTATTGTGATGCCTAAAGAATTACGAAAGCAAACTTTGAACTTAGCTCATGAGGGCCACCAAGGTATTGTGCGAACCAAACAACGATTACGTGAGAAAGTTTGGTGGCCAGGAATCGACAAGGATGTTGAACATATGGTTTCTTCATGTCGAGCCTGTCAACTGATGGGCAGCAAACCCAAACCAGAACCAGTAACACATATGTTCTACTAAGGGACCATGGGGAAGATCTGGCTATTGATCTGTGTGACCCTCCCATCTGGTCACCATCTCTTAGTCATTGTGGACTATTATTCAATGTGGCTAGAGGTGGTAATTCTCACTAAAGCAACTTTATCAACAGTAATTGAGGAGTTGGAGCGCATTTTTGCTTCTCATGGTTTGCCTAAACGGATTGTGAGCGATAATGGTGCCCAGTTCATTTCTCAGGAATTCCATGATTATCTAAAATCTAATGCCATTGAACACCATCGTACAACCCCATACTGGCCACAAGCTAACGGGGAAGTGGAACGCCAGAACCGAACCCTGTTGAAAGTTTTACGGATTGCTCATTTAGAAAGAAGGGACTGGAAAAAAGAACTGTGGTGTTTTCTTTTGGCTTATCGAACCACCCCCCACACTACAACTGGAGTGAGTCCTACTGAGCTTCTTTGTGGTCGCAAATTTAGGACAAAATTTCCAGATGTTGAGGCTTCTTCTCCTACAGTTTTGGACAAATTCCGGGAAATTGATGAGGAAAGGAAGATCCGAGCCGAACGATACACAAACCATCGGCGCCACTGTCAAACTAGTGGCCTTAAACAAGGAGATAAGGTTTTGCTTCAGAATGATCGTTCTAACAAACTGTCTCCATTTTTTGAGCCTGAGCCTTATACTTTGAAGGAAAACAGAGGAACTCAGGTGGTGCTAGAGGATTTGGATGGCAATACAAAAGTGCGGAATTCATCCTTCGTGAAGAAGTTTGTTGATTCGGAAAGCCAAGTGTTGGAGGACTGTGAACCAGCACAAAGTTGTAGTAGTACTTTAAGTGACTCTGACACCAATCCCCAACCATCCACCTCAGAACTGCCAAGAGCAAAGCGAGCAACAAATCCACCGGCTTACCTCAAAGACTATGTGTATGGACAGGAGTTTACAGTTTAAAGTGTTTGCTGTTATTTTTTCCTTAACCATTATTTTTCATATTGTTAACTATTGTTTATCCATGTTGTTCATGTTAAATGCTTCTCCAAGGAGAAGAGGGATTGTAGTGTGCTGGCTGCAAAATGTTACAATATTGTGTATATCTGGCTGGGTGCAGGGAGGGGTCAGATTCAGTCTGAGTGAGAGCTTCATGGAATAAAGCAAGCAGCCCAAAGTCTGTCCTGTGTTCATACACTACAGTGCCATTGTCTGATGTCTTGGTTTAGTGAACGACTCCAAGCAGTAATGCTAAGAGTTGCATGTGATTGCTGCTACTAATCAATGGCTGCAATGGTGACAATCCACCTTCTGGGAGCAGGAAGTAAACCGGAGACCCAGGACGAGGACAGTGGCAGTGCTGAAATGGAGGTTATCGGAAAGATGAATATGCGTTTTTTATTTTATTTCAGCATCACTATCACAAATTTATTTAAAACATTGCAGAACAATCACTTTAAGCATTGTAGTTACACCTTATTTTAGGGTATTGTGGTACAAACGTTTGTAAACTATATACTATATCTGAAGGCATACAGAAATATTTGACCATAGAGGGTCATTGGTGGAGTGGCACTATGGAGTACTATGCACATGACCTAATCAAGGCAACTAAAGATGCATTGTTTGCCTTTCTTAGGATCTATTGTATGTTTATATGGGAATGATTTTATGAATGGGACGCATTTCTCTTTAAGACAGCATTCATATAAATTAAATCTATTTGACAAACCGTGAGACTGGTGAAACTGCTTAAGACACAACAATGGACAAGACTTGATATTGTATATGTGCTACATGAGATAACGCCAGGACACTATAAATAAGTTAAACTGCCTTCTCCTTGGAATGACAATAGATATTAAATTGTTTTCTGGCTGTTGTCATTTATCACTTCTAAAATGATTGTAACTGCATGTTGTTTCCAAGCAGGAAGTCAGAAAAAGATGATACAGACAACAAGCTCAGCAGGGATTTTATATTTCATTTTTTCCTATGAATATCTTCTGTGCCTGTATGATTGGACTACAACAAAATGATCAAAGGAGTCCTGTAGCCTCATGTTGTGAGAATTGAGAATACAAACATTTTAGAAATCAATAAGGTTTACAATGACCTCCCTGCATTTTTTATAAAATACTGCGATTCTTATAAAATTTAAAGCTGATGTTTGATAACCTGTCACTTTCAACCTAGAAAAAAACATTAAATTGTAATGTATAAACCATACAATGGCGTAGAAAATGCCTTGTCTGTACCTCCTAATATTGATCTATAAAGGGAATGTGTCATCAAAAAAATTAGTCATTGTTGAAGTCCCATTTTTATGTTAAACACATTTTTTTAGGAATTTTTGGTTGTTTTTTTTTAAATGTTTCATATCACTTTCAATAGTTTTTAATAATTCTTAAGTCCTGCAGTTTTCACTTTGGCCACTAGTCCTTATTTGCACTGCTTAAACAACATTCAGAGAGATGCTTTACAGCAGCTTCATGCACATAGGAGACTTAAGACTGACTCAGTCCCATTCACTTTCTTAGGAGAGTTTTCATGTCATGCTCTGTGACCTGGGAAGAAATCAGTGTGCAGGGAGGTGAAAGGGTGAACTGTGACTATCTCCCCTTGTGACTGGTGGATCCTGTGTTATCTATTCACTCTGGTGTCTCCTTTCAGTTTGACCCTCTTTGTGCTGATAATGAGCAGACATTGAGAATATTTCTGTACAGAACAGGAAGTTCAGCAATTATCAGGCTTAGTGGCCAAAGAAAAAATGCAAGAATTTTAAGGGAAATTTTTAAAAAAACATTGAAAGTGATATGGAAAATGTAAAAAAAATAACCAAAAATCCAAGTAAATAAAGAAAACTTGAAATAAGACTGTTAAAATATTTCATACATATTCCAATATCAGTGGCACACCATAAACTAGAAAAACGATCAAAGGGGACATAGGAATTTTTGAAAAAGCATTTCTGCTACCTAGGATATATGAAACATTTTGAGGTTCTAGTTCAATTTTGATCATTTTTCATAAATATCCTAGAAGTAGAAATTATTTTTCAAAAAATTCTTGGTCCCTTTGATAGGGCTTCTTTTATAGGTGCCACTATAACGTAACAATAGTGTAGGACCCACTGCTTTAGTCCGTTTTACGTTTCGAGGGCTAAGCTTTTGATCAAAATGTGAACTAAGAACCCCAAACATTTTTCATATATCTAGATGCAGAATGCTTTTTCAAAAATTCCCCCCATGTCCCTTTGATAGTTTCTCTAGCTTATGTGTGCCACGATTTGGAATATGTATATATGCTGCACACCGTGTGCCCCTATGCTCATTTTTTCAAAATGTTTTTGATGTGCAAAACCCAAAATTGTTTCTTGTTAAAAAATTCAGCTGCAAGCCATTCAAGTTGGCCCTTTGTAGCCATAGTTCAATGCAGTCAAAAACCAAAAAAATGTCCTGGGACAGTGATGAAATAAACCTTTTAATATCTTAATATTTTGAACTTCTGGGACGTTTCTAAACTTACAGTACCACATGGCTAAATAAAGAAATAACTCTTTTATTTATTGTAACCTTTTCATACCTGGAGCATTCTTCTTTGGTAGGTATCCTTGGATTCCAATTAATTCAGGCTGTTGGAATGTACATTATTTTTATTATCTATTTAGAGCGCCATCAATTATAGGGTGCTGTACAAGCCTAGGGGTTCAAGTACATAATATAAAAAAAATACAATAGCATTAAGTTACACACTGATACAGAAGGAGAGCTCTCAAGAACTTACAATCTACACTGGACAAGGGGAGGCACAGGGTGAGGGATGTAGATGTTTGCATTATGGTGTAGTTGCTGCAGGTTTATTGTAAATTGTAGGCTATCTTGAAGTTCATGTAAACAGTATGGTCTCTTGAGGGTGTAAATACTGTACCATAAGCAATATGATAATCTTTCCAGTTTTAATTATTTACCATTCCCTACTGTTAGCTTAGCATTAGGCCAGATAGGGGATGCGTTTTGGAGATCTGTTAGGACTGGTAGCTTATATTTATACTCATCATAATTATGTCAGGTCTTTACAGTCAGTAATATTCCAAGGGTTTGGACAAGGGGCAAAAACCAGTTGGGTCCTTAAAAGGGTGTTCCCATCTTACACATTGATTGCATAACAATAGAATATGCCATTACTGTATGATACCTCTGGGACCTGCACCTATATCGGATACAAACCCCCAAAGACTTCTTTTAAAATAGAAAGTAGATTGTATCATGTGTAATTGATGTTCTTACTTATTATTGCCATTATGTGTGGAGGGAAAACTCCTTTAAAGGGGGTTTTCTATCCAAAGTTTCATAGGATGCATGAATAGAAATAGCTTGCTTTGCCCTTATTTGATCAAAAAGGCTGTAATCGCCAATTGGCCCATGTATCATTCTCTGTTTTGTCTAGATTAAAAAAATTACCTTTTTAGAAGATTCTAGTAAGTAATAGTAGAGTAATAGTTTTTTTGTCTGAAAGATCGATAAACATAAGCTTTACACTGCTGTCAGATAAAAACAAACACAGGGGGGTTTTTAGGGGAACCCAAA